>PVIU01006156.1:78525-105199 GCA_004026605.1 Ondatra zibethicus | reverse complement strand
GTTGTTCTTGTACCAGTTGTTCTAAAGCCTACAACTTTTCCTCAGCTAGGGGCCACTGCTTTACCCATATTGGTTTCTCAGTGAACCATTTTAAAGTTAGGGCTGTTCTTATCTCTGAAGGTTTATCAGTTGCTTTGTGTTCTGTACAGCCCAAAAGGGCTGGTCTCTGTCATCTATAATATCTTGTAATATTTTCCAAAGGAACATAAGTTTTGGGGGCTGCAATAATGTTAATCTGGGTATTTCATTGCTGCAATAGGTCATGACCCCACAAATTCACTGCAATATTGGCTATATGTGGCCTTAGTCTTCCTATTTGCCTTTCAGGCCCTATGCATTCAACCCATCTTCTACTTTTTCTTTCCCGAGATAGGGTTCCAATTCCCAGGAACTGAACACCTACCTCTTGAAGAGGCCAATTCAGATGCCAAGATTCTGGAGTAATGATACTTACATCCATACCCATGTCTAATAAGCTTTCAATAAAATGCCATTTATACAAACTCTTAGCTTTGGTCTTTGATAGTTAATAGAGGTCTGCCAAAATAATACGTTTTCTGTCCTACTAGATTTTTTTTGACTCATCCTCTACATTTAACCCATCGTTCAGACCAGTATTGCTTTTTACAGCAGGCATTGGATTTTTAAATTTTCTTGTTGAGACATGTTCTCTATTGTAACTGGGAATGACTGGGCCACTTTTGGCTTGGGAGCCTGTGAGAGGCCCCTCAAGGGGTTTTCTGATGGTATCGGGTTGCCTTGTCTGTCTTTTTGACCTGCATTCATTGGTCCAATGTTGGCCTTTACCACACCTTCTCCATATACCTGAAGACTGAGGTCTCCTATTTTTGCCATTCCCAGAGGAGAAATTATTCCTAGAAATTCCTTGCCTACAATCCTTTCTCAAATGTCCTATTTTACCATAATTGAAACACTTAGAAGTTTGGTGTCTCCTCATTGCTTTGGAAATTGCTTCTCCTACCCAAGATTCATTATTATAATCAAACGTCTCAACATTCATTGTATGTTGAATCCATTCATCCATAGGTGTTGATCTAGACCTTAAAGGCCCAATTATCTTTTTGCATTCTAAGTTTGCATTTTCAAAAGCCAGAGATTCAAGAATTATTTGTCTAGCTTCTGGGGGTGTTACTCCTATTTGTACAGCCTTAATTAATCTCTGTAAAAAGTCAGTAAAGGGTTCTCTCTGTCCCTGCCTAACCCTGGTATATGATTCAAACCTTTTCTCTGTTTCTGGACCCTGTCCCAATTATTCAAGGCTCATTTGTGGCATAGATACAAAATTTCTTCATCATAAAGAGCTTGGACCTGTGGGTCAGCATACGTGCCTTCACCAAGAAGTTGATCTTGGGAAACCTCAGGACCTTTAGCTTTTCCTGTAGCTCCATGTTTGGATTCCTCTCTGAAACAAATTCCAAACATCAAGGAAGGTCCATCATCCAGGATTGCTGAAACTAACTGAAAAATGTCATGGGGGATATACCTGACATTAGAAGTCCAGGTCTTTATCATCTCCTTAACAAATGCAGAATGCAAGCCATAAGTTGCAATAGCTTTCTTAACTTCTTTTATATCATTCATTCCCATTGGCATCCATCCACCTTCTTTGGCTCCCTTTGAGCCTTTAGAAGTTGATAATTTGTCTGAGTACATTATAGGGTAGGACACTAAAACCCTGGGTAATTCAGTTATGACAGCCACTGGTGATGTTGGATCCTGTCATTGGGCCTTCTTTCCCTGTTCACCAGCTGCAATATTTTCCTCAATCATTTCAAATCTTTTTATCATTCTTTTTGTAAAGCCTGAATCTCCTGGCTTGTATATATTTCTAGTGATTTCATGGAGGCATCAAGTCTCTGGTCCTCATTCTGCACCTGTGATTCTAAGGTTTTAGTGTTCTAATTTAAAGATAACATCTCCTCCTAGGACTTTTCTTGACTATCATGTAGATTGCCATCCTGGAGGTACAGTCTGTCTGTTACTTTATCAAAACGCTTGATAATTTTTGAATGTCAAATTCAACAGTATGAATTCTTTCAGATAACTTCCTAGTTTCCTTAGATAAGGAATCAATTCTGTCTATCATAGTATCCATTTGTTCAGATAACCTCTGATTTTTGATTATTTTAATCCTGTCAAATAGCTGTTCATTATTAGTCTGTAAAGATTGTACCATTCTTAGGAGTGCCATATTCTTCCTTTTTGATAGAATATGGAGAAGAAAACTGAAACCAAGTAACCAGTAAATTGAGGCATCCCATAGTCATATAAACCTCACATGATATAATCCATTGTATTAGTAATGAAAGCAGTAAAAGTTACATTGGAAATGAAAACTGCCATATTACCTGTTATCCAGCAGGTGGCACTGTTGCTGAATTGTGACTAGAATCAATGCAAAGGTGACAGAAAGAGGGTCCTGTTTCAGTGTCTGCCTTGGTATTTGTTAAAAACTGGGAAATATGAGTTGCTAAACAAAGTAAATGTAAATAAATCAATTTCATACACAGAGCCAGAAACCCAGAATCCAGGGGCAGAGAACAGCAACCTGGAAGCTGTATATGCTACCACGTGACAAAGAATCACCCTGAGGGGTTGCAGCATTTGGAAACCTCTTGCACTCTGACTTGCACTGCATAGGCATTGTGCTGTGATGGGGATTTAAAAACCACCCAGGAAAGAGCAAACCAGGTGGGCAGAGACTGTCTGGGCCCATGGAGCATGGGGGCATAGAGTTTAAATCCATGTGGGTGCCAGGTATAGACATAAGTCACAAAACAATCCCATACCATTTTGGATTTATGATTAATAAAAGGGTTATTTATTTAAGGAGAAAACTTAAAGATCACTGTCCTAGACAACAGCCCTCTGCGTGACCAGTAACAGAGTCTAGTAGGCAGAAGCGGAGCTGGAAGCAAGAGAGAGAAAGCAGGGCTACCACTGCTTTTTAAAGCAAAAGAGACCACACCCAAGTGGGCTGGTATCTTAAAGGCTATTGGCTGAAGGATCAGAAGGAGCCCCCGCAGCACCACACTATTTTAAAACTGCTACTTTCTGGTTTGCCATCAGGAATGTCTCTGGTTTTTGGGGGGTTCAAACTATGGACCATTTGAATGGGGTTTGTGAGCAATGTGCTATGGCTTTCTTGGTGGCAACATGGACTTGCTGTATGCCTAAAGATGGGGCATTGTGCTTGGCTCTCAGAGACAGCTAGCAGCTCTGCCATACTGGGCTGAGCAGGGCAAGCAGGCAGTGCCGCATTGTACCCTAGTAATGGCACATCTTAAGTTTTTAAGGAATGCTTAGCATTTTAAGAAGCACTTCTGGTTAGAAAATAATTACAAATATGCAATAAAGACAAATACAGATGAAAAGACCTCTAAATGAGACACACTGTGTTAAAAAATGTACATAGGCTTAGGAGAGAGAAGAAAAAGAGTACAGAGAGTTATAAAAAGAAGTAATTGGTTTAAAAAGACAGAGTACAGACAGTCCATAGATTAAATAAGTAAAGATAATAAAATAAATATTAAAAGGTAATAGATTTAAAACAAATAAGCCATGTAAAGATGGAGAATATGCAGAGAGTCTGGATTATGTATATATTGTGTTTCTTTGAATTTTTTGACTGCAGAGAGACATTTGATTCAGGGGATTTCTAAGCTAAACCAACACATATACTTTAGAGGTATCTTGACTTCAGAATTTGAGTCTAAGGATATGTTGCTTTTGAAAAGAAGTTCTTCTATTGTTTCCACAGAGGATGAGAACCTGTGGATTGTTTCCAGACTAATATGGTTTGATGGACCAAAACTTCCTGAAAGGTCACCTTGAAGACCCCTCAAAAATTACTTCACTCAACTGCTGACTAAGAAGAACCTAGTACACAGGATACACCATAAAATATCTGATTAACATGCCCCCAAACAGCAGGAAATAGTCTAGAATACTAATCAGTATCTCTTTTTAAAAATGGAAAATTGAATGAGATAATAGATTAGGGTGAGTTTACTCAGACTAATAATAGTGAGTTATAGACTGAATATTTTAGCTGTTATTTATAGGAAATTTACATTGGTATAGATTCTTATATATTGATACAAATGCAAATTATATTGAATATGTTTCTATTTCTATCTATAATATTTGTACCCCTAGGCAAGGTTATTTTGTCATATTGTATGCATTCATGCTTCTATGTCTGCTTAAGACATTTTGTTTATTGATACAATTTTAGGATATATGTATCATATTACACTATGCATTTCTACCTCTGATCAAGATACTTATACATTGTTTACATTTTGAGGTCATTTTCCTCATTTGTTGCTTAGTTGTTTAAAGATTGTTTAATATTCTAATATGAAGTCTTAGTCTTTAAGCTATATAGGTTAAGAGTTATAGGCCAATAGTTATCCATGTTTGTCTTACTTATAGTTAGACTAATCAGGTTCTTTAGATATATAAAGATTGTATTCTGCATAGATAGATAATTTTCAACCACTTCTAAAAGCTGTAGAATATGGCATTTACATAACTTAGGGTTCTGTTAACCTGAGATAAAATTGCTCCTAGCAGCACTAATCTATCGCAGAGAGAATATTGAGCACAGAAGACACTCAACTTAGAGCTTGTTTTCTTCTTGGGAAAACTAGCCTTTGGGGAAGGACCTGTCCATGCATTGACCACTGGAAAAATACACAATGTCTGGACAGGACAAGCAGGATACAAGAAAAAAAGACTGTCAAATCTTGCCACGCCAGGATAAGATGGTTTTGAAAAATTTCCTGCCTCTGAAAATGGTCTGTCAGTTACTCTAGGCCTTAATCATAGTTGGTTGTTCCAATATTCCACCTGAGACATTGAGTGATTGCCCAGGTATCCAGTTGTCTTTGTCATTGTTGCACATTTTGGAATTTGCTTGATTGCACTTCCTACTTACTCAAGTAATATTATTTCCCTTCTTTGGTCTTTGATGGGGTTGAAGATTAGATAGTTATAGTTATTTTCCTCTCATGATTTGGCCAAGTTATTTATAATACAAGATTTAGACTACTTAGGATAGGACAATTATTGAAGCATTTAGCACATATTTCTTGCTTGATATTGTTTATGTTGGTTGTAATTCTAATTTTTATACCTGATAATTGTTCTTATTGTATATAAGTTTGTGTTAGGCTTAGAGCTGTCTTATTTAAACAAAAGGGGGAGGTGGTGTAGGAAATCCTTCAGCCAGTAGCCTTCAAGTTACGCACCCACTTGGGCATGATCTCTTATACTATAAATACTGATGTGCTTCCTCTCCCTTCTGGCTGCTGGATTTGGTTGCTGTTCTCTTTTTGAGCAGAAGACTATGATCTGTGAGTCCACCTCTAAATAAATAACCCTTTATTATACTCAATTCTGAGCTAGTATGGGATTTTTTTTAGCATCCATCTTCAGTCTTTTTATTACTTAGATTCTCTGGAGCTGTGGATTTTAGTCTGGTTATTCTTTGCTTGACATCTTATATTTACTTATGAGTGAGTACATACTGTGTTTGTTTTTCTGGGTCTGGGTTGTCTCACTCACAATGATTTTTCTAGTTATATCTATTTGCCTGAAAATTTAATAAGGTTATTGTTGTTTTTTGTTTTGGGGTTTTTGTTTGTTTGATTATTTGTTTTTTGTTTCTTGCTGCTGAGTAATACACCATTGTGTAAGAAAACCACATTTTCTTTACCCAATTTTACTTGAAGGTTATTTAGGTTGTTTCCAGGATTACGAATACTCCTTCTGTAAAAACACTTCAGTGATCCTTGTGGGATGATTGAGCATCCTTTGGATATATGTCCAAGAGTTGTAATGCTATTACTTGTAGTTGGCAAATTCTGAGGAATTGCCATACTGATATCTAAAGTAGTTGTACAAGTTTACATTCATACCAGCAGTGGAGAAGTGTTACCCTTGTTCCACATTCTAACCAACTTTAGGTGTAATCAGTATATTTGATCACAGCCATTTTGACAGGTATAAGATGTTATCTCAGAGTCATTTTAATATGCATTTCCCTGCTATCTAATGATGTTGAGCAATTCCTTAAATGTCTTTCAGGTATTTGAGATTCTTTTGTTGAGAATTCTCCTTTTGGATCTGTATACTAGTTTTTAATAGGATAAGTTGGTATTTTGATGTCTAGTTTCTCGAGTTCTTTATATATTTTGGAGATCAACCCTCTGTCAGATGTGTGGTTGGTGATAAAATTTTCACATTCTATAGGCTGCTGTTTCGTCTTATTTACAATGTACTTTGACTTACAAAAGTTTTTCAATTTCAGGAGGTCCCATTTATTGATTATTGATCTCAGAGTCTGTGCTACTGTAGTTATATTTAGGAAGTATTCTCCTGGGCCAAGGCATTCAAGGCTGCTTCTTACTTTCTCTTCTATCAGGTTCAATTTAACTGGATTTATGTTGAGGTCTTTGATGTACTTGGACTTGACTTTCATGAGCAGTGATAGATATGAATCTCTTTTTCCTTTTCTTTCCTTTTTTTTTTTTTTTGGTCCTTTGAGACAGGAATCCTCTGTAGGTTTGGGACGTGTCCTAGAATTAGCTCTTGTAGACCATGCTGGTCTTGACCTCCTAGACATCTGCCTGCTGGGTTTTGGGATTAATAGCATGCACCACTCAGCCTAGACATGAATCTTTTTGCAATCTTCAACATATTAATATTCAGCTATGCCAGCAACATTTGTTGAAGGTGCTTTCTTTTTTCAATGTACAGTTTTAGCTTCTTTGTCAAAATTCAAGTCTTCATAGGTGTGTGGATTAATGTCAGGAACTTCAATTTAATTCCATTGATGCACATGTCTATTTTTAATCCAACGCCAGGCTGTTCTTAATATGATTCCTCTAAAGTAGAGCTTGAAGCCTTGGATGAAGTTCTATTATTGTACAGATTTTTTTTTTTAACTAATCTGGGTTTTGAGTTTTCCATACAAAGCTGAGTATATTTTTTTGATGTCTGTGATGGATTGTGTTGGGATTTTGATTGTAATTACATTTACTCTGTAATTTGCTTTTGTTAAGATGACCATTTTCATTATGTAGATCCTTCCTATCCAAGAACATGGGAGATCTATCTATTTTCTGATACCTTCTTTATGTTTTCCTTCAAAGACTTAACGTTTTTGGTATAAGATTTTCCACTTGTTTGGTTAGAGTTAACCCAAGATCTTATATTATGTGTGGCTATTGTAAAAGGTGATGTTTCCCTGATTTCTTTGTTGGCCAATATATCATTTGTATATAGGATGGAAACTTTTCTTTAATTTTTTCTTGTATCCCTCCACTTTAATGAAGGTGTTTTTCAGCTGTAGGAGTTCGCTAGTCTGCAAATAGTGAAAGTTTGACTTTCTCCTTTTCAATTTTTATCCCTTTGATTTTGTTTTGTTGTCCTATTTGCCTAGCTAGAACTTTAAGTACTATATTGAATAGATATAGAGAGAGTGAACAGCCTTGTCATGCTCCTGATTCTAGTAGAATCATTTTGAGTTTCTTTCCATTTAATTTGATGTCTGTTGTTGACTTCTGTTAATTGCTTTCATTGTGTTTTGGTATGTTCCTTGTATCCTTAATCTCTCCAAGGACTTTAGTATGTAGGGGTGCTGGATTTTATCACAGGCTTTTCCAACATCTAATGATATGATCATGCATTTATTTTTTCATTTCGTTTGTTTATATGGTGGACTACATTGACAGATTTTCATATGTTGAACCATCCTTGCATGTCTGTGATGAAACCTACTTGATTGTGGTTGATCATTTTTTGGGGGAGGTGTGTTCTTGGATTTGGGCAGCCAGTATTTTATTTAATATTTTTGCATCTATTTTCATGAATGAGATTAGCCTGTAATTTTCTTTCTTTATTGCATATTTATGTGGTATGGGTATCAGGATAACTGTGGTCTCATAAAAGAAGTTTAGCAATGTTCCTTCTGATTCTATTTTGTGGAACAGTTTGAGGAGTATTGGGATTAGCTCTTCTTTGAAATTCTGGTTGAATTCTGAAATGAAACCATATGGCCCTGGGCATTTTTGATGGGGAGGGACTTTAAATATATTCTTCTATTTCCTTAAGGGTTATAGGTCTATTTAAAGATTCTTCTTATCTTGATTTAACTTTGGTATGTGGTACCTATCTAGAAAATTGTCCATTTCTTTTTAATTTTCCAAATTTGTGGAGTACAGGTTTTTGATGCTTCTCTGGATTTCTTCTATGTCTGTTGTTATTGCCCCCTTTTCTTTTCAGATTTTATTAATTTGGGTATTTTCTGTCTGCTATAGTTAGTTGGGATAAGGGTTTGTCTCATTGTTTTTCTCAAAGAATCAACTCTTTTTTTCAATAATTCCTTAGATTCTTCTCTTTGTTTCTATTTTATTGATTGCAGCCCTCAACTTGATAATTTTCTGTCATGTACTCTTTCTGGATTAGTTTACTGCATTTTGTTCTAGAGATTTCTGGTGTGCTGGTATGTTGCTGGTGTGAGAATTCTTCAAATTGTTTATGTAGTCATTTTGTGCAATGAACTTTCATCTTGGCATAGCATTTGTAATTTCACATAAGTTTGGGTATATTGAACATTCATTTTCATTGAATTCTAGGAAGTCTTTAATTCTCTCTATTTCTTCCTCGGTCTAGTAATGATTCAGTTGGGCATTACTTAGTATCCATGAGTTTTTAGACTTTATCTAGTTTGTGTTGCTGTTGAATTCTAACTTTAAACCATGGTGATCTGATGCAGAGTTCTATTTCAACTTTTTTATTTATTAAGGTATGATTTGTGACAGAGTATGCAGTCAATTGTAGAGTAGGTTCCATGAGGTATTAAGAATGAAATATATTCTTTTGAGACTGGGATGAATATTCTATAGATATCATTTAAGTTCTTTTGAGTTATAACATCTGCTAGTTCCCATATTTCTCTGTTAATTTTATTCCTGGTAGAATTATCCATTGGTAAGAGTAGGGTGTTGAAGTCTCTCACTATTAATGTGTGTGGTTTGATTTGTGAGTTAAGCTTTAGCAATTTGGGTACCCTTTCATTTTAGGCATAATTGTTCAGAATTAAGATTTAATCTTTTTGAATCATTCCTGTGATGAATATGAAATTTCCTTCTCCATCTCTTTTAATAAATTTTGGATTGAATTATATTTTGTTAAATATTAGAATATTTACACAAGCTTGCTTCTTAAGTAGGTTTGCTTGGAATGTCTTTTCCCAACCTTTTGCTCTGAGGTAATGCCTGTCTTTAAAGTTGAGTTATATATGCTCAACTTCAGAAAACAGGAGCAAAATATCAGGTTCTGTTTTCCTATTAATTCTGTTAGCTTGTGTTTTTGTATAGGTGAATTTGGTCCTTGATGTTAAGATATATTTAATACCAGTGGTTATTCATTCCTGCTATGTTTTTAGTTTTTCTATTGGAAGTGGTCATGTGTGTGTGTGTTCCCTTCTTTGAGGTTTTCTGGTGTGAGATTATCTTATTACCCATGTTTTTGTGTCTACAGCTAATGGAATTGTTTTGAAGTTTTCCTTCTAGTACTTTCTGTAGGACTGGATTTGGGAATACATATTGTTTAAATCTGGTTTTGTCATGGAATATCTTGTTTTCTCTGTCTATGGTTACTGAGCATGTTGATGATATAGTAGTCTTGGCTGGCATACGTCATCTCTTTTTGCCTGCTTTACATCTGTCCAAGACTTTTTGATGACCTTCAGACTCTCCATTGAGAAGTCAGGTTTATTTGATAGATTTACCTTTGTTTCTTGGCCATATTCCTTTATGTATTTTATTATTATTTCCTTAATCTATAAGTTTAGTGTTTTGATTATTATGTGGCAAGTTGACTTTTTTGTCTTTAGATTATGTGTTATTTAATTTTCTTGTATATTAATAGCCATTTCCTTCTTTAGGTTGTCCAAGTTTCTTCTATTTTTTGTTGAATATAATTTATGTCTCTTTGTGATGGTATTCTCATTTTTCTATCCTAATTATTCTTAGAGTTGGTCTTTTCATGGTGATCCAGATGTCCTGGATATTCTGTTATGACTTTGTTGGCTTTAATGTTTTCTTTGACTGATAAAAATCTATTTTCCTTCTTATAATTACAACAGCAGAGATTCTCTTTCTTTTTTTTCTTTTTTAAAAGAGGTTTCTGTATAGTTTGCAGCATATCCTGACACTATGTCTCTAGACCTGGTTGGCTTCAAGCTCTCAGGGATCTGCCTGCCTCTTACTCACAAGTTCTGGGATTTAAGGTATGCCCTACCACTTGCCAACTGAGATTTTCTCTTCCATCTGCTGCATTCTGTTAGTTATGCTTGGTCTTGTAGTCCCAGTTTGTGTACCCAGATTTTCCATTTCCAGAATTTCCTAGGTTTGTGTTTGATTTATTGCCTTTATTTCAATTTTCAAGTGCTGAATTATTTTCTTTGCTTATTTGATTATTTTTTTCTTGGCTTTCTTTAAGAGATTTATTGATGTCTTTCATTTTTATGTTTTTCTTTTCCTTTATTTTCTTAAGAAAACTTTTCATTTCCTCTTTAAGGGCCTCTATCTTCTTCATGAAGTTATTGTAAGGTCATTTTCTTCTGTTTTTTTTTTCTTTTGGGGGATGGCCATGTGTTGCTTTTGTAGGACCTCTGGGTTCTCGTAATGACACATTGTCCTATACATTGTTGCATGTGGATGGCAGAAGCCACAAAATAATCCCACACCAGTTCAGAATTATGAATAATAAAGGATTATTTATTTATTTATTGGAAACTGTCATAGTTAACAGTCCTCTGCACAAACAGGGACAGAGTCTAACAGCCAGAAGCAAGACCTGGAAGCAAGAGAGACAGAGAGCATGCACACTTTACAGCTTCATTTACAGTATAAGAGACCACATCCAAGTGGGATGATATCTTAAACGCTATTGGCTAAAGAAGCAGTATATGCTCCCACACCACCACCTCCTTTTGTTTAAATAAGAGAGTTCCAAACACAGTCCAAACTATATACACTAGGAAGAGATATCAAGTATAAGTTTAGAATTACAACCAGCATAAACAATATTAAACAAGGAACATATGCTAAATGTTTTTATATAAATTTTATCCTAAGGAGTCTAAGTCTTGGAAATGGCTTGGCTAGATCATAAGAGGGTGGTAACTATGACTGTCTAATTGTCAATCCCATTGAAGGCCTGAGAAGGGAGAATTTACTTGAGTAGGCAGGAAGTACAACAAAACAGCTTCCAAAGAGACGATCAGCTACCTGAGCAATCACCCAAAGTCTCATTTGCAACATTGAAGCAATATCTTTGGCTAAGGCTTAGCGTAACTGACAGACCATTTTCAGAGGCAGAGAATTTTTCAGAACCGCTTAAACCTGTCTTTGCAAGATTTGACAGTCTTTTTCCGTGTGTTCTGCTTATCTATTTCCAGATACCATGTACTCTGTCAGTGGTTGAGGTATGGGCAGTTCCTTGCCCAAAGGCCAATTGTGCCGAGAAGAAAACAAACTCCAAGTGGAATGTCTTTAGTGCTCAACATTTTCTCGGGAATAGATTGGTCATGTCAGGAGCAATCATGTCTCATGTCAACAGAACCCTAAGTTATTTAAATGTCATGTTCTACAGATCCTTGAAGTGGTTGAAGATTACCTATCTAGACAGAATAAAATCTTTATATATCTAAAGAACCAAATTGTTCTGACTGTAAGTACAACAAACATGAACAACCATTGACCTATAATGATTAATACCTATATGTTAAAGACTAAAACTTCATGTGAGAATATTAAATAATCTGTACACAAATGTGTAACAAATGAGGACTATGACTTCAAAATGTAAACAATGTGTAAGAATATTAATCAGAGGTAGGAGTAATATATAATGCAATATGAAAATATATCCTAAAAGCTGTATCAATATACAAAATGTTCTATACAGATGTAGAAGCATGCATATATACAATCTGACAGAATAACTTTGCATAGCTACACAAATATTATAAACAAAAATAACAAATATAATTTGAACTTGTATCAATATACAAAAAATTATATCAATGTAAATTATCCATAAATAATAGCTCACAAGTATTCACTTTATTACCCAGTATAATTATACCCCTTTTTTAGAACAAACATAGTTTTCACCCCAACCCTATATCTAAAACAAGTAATAATTGACAAACCCTAAACAGTGTTCCCAACCCTGAGGACAAAATTTTAGGATAGGGGATGTCCTCACTTTCATGGGGACGATGTTCCCTTAATAGGATCCTGCAAAAATAAAGTTTCAAAATTACTGTCTAGTATATTTGCAAATGGTTTCAAACAGTTGATAGGTTTTATTCCCCCAAAGTTCTTATTTGAAGTATTGCCTAAAACAGCATGAGAAGGTGCACCATTTCAGCAGCTGGTACCTATAAAACCAGCTTTATAGTAGTGCTGTCAGCATCACAATATCATCTCAACCAGGAGGAGTTGTTGCTGTAAGGCCCATCTTCTTCCTCGAAACTTCAAAGATTACTGCAGGAAAAGGATCTGTAGGAAAATCTATTGTTTATCATGGAAAACTTAAACATTTTTATATAAACATACATTCAATGAAGAATATGATATATACAAAATAGACATGGAGAAAGTAAAATTGTTCCTAAAATCTTCCTTGTGTCCAATACCAGATGGCTCCTGTTATGAGACAAAATCTCCAAATGTTCCTTTTAACAACATGCTTGGATTTAGAGAAGGACAAAGTCATTGTCCAACTCCAAAATGGCTCTATATATTCATAAAGATATAGATAGATTGATAGATAGATATTTAAATGTATATGTATTAAGTTCCTGACCTCAACATTTGTATTCCTTTTTCTAGATGATCCTTAGTTTCCTTTTCTGTCAGCATTCAAACATCCAGGGTCTCTTGAGTTTTTGAAGATGTGTATTTTCCTGTAAAAATAAGAGCAGAACACTGTTCCAAACCTATATGCTTTACTTAATACCTGTATAATTGTCACCAAGGTGGAAAGCTGTCATTTCTTCTTTACAAGAGGTTTCTCCCTTTCAAAGCAAATTTTTATTAATTTTGATGGTATCCATAATTTTTCTTCTCCTGTGGAAACAAGAATGAAACCCTTCACCAATGTAGCACATCTCCTCTTTTCCATTGTGAGGTCAACACATCCTTGAAATACACTGGTTGATTCAATTCAGAAGTTTTTTCCATTATCCAATACCTTTCTGCTGCTGTTGTTTCTTTCCCATTAATGTTAAGAAAATTCAAGGTTAAAGAACAATTATGTAATACATTTCTGGCAATATTTTTCATCCCTTTCTGTTTGTTCAGCATGTCCTTTATAGTACAATTTGATCTTTCTATAACTGCCTGACCTGTAGGATTATTTGGTATACCTGTAATACCTGTAATGTGCTTTATATTATAATAAGCACAAAAAACCGTTTAATTTTCTTAGATACATTGCTGGATATTATCCGTCTTTATTTGTGGAGGATTGACCATGATGGTGATAACTTCTAATAAATGTATGATTACTGAATCAGCATTTTCTGAGCTTAAGGCAGTTGCCCAATGAAAAACTGAGTATATGTCTATGGTTTGGCTTACATATTTTAATTTACCAAATTCTGCAACATGGAACACATCTGTCTGCCAGATTTTTGAGTACCCTTTGGGTTACTCCCTGTAAGCAACAGTGTTTGGTTATAGAAAGAGCAAGTAGGACAACTCTTTATAATCTCCTTGGCTTGTTTCCATGTATTAGAAAACTCTTTCTTTAAATATTTGCTATTGACATGATGGATTTTATGAAATTCAGAGGCCTTCAACAAGCCTCTAATCAATAATTGATCTATTTCTGTATTACCTTGTGGTAGAGGCCCTGGCAGACTTGTATGGGATCAGATTTTTATGTATATAGAAAAAAGCTTATTCCTGATTATTTCTTGCACCTGGATGAATAATGAAGTCAATTCTGTATCATCTGGTATAAATTCAACAGTTTCAATGTGCAAAACAATTCTTTTGGTTTATTGTGAATGAGTAACTATATTGAGAGGTTCTTTATAATCCCTTACTACCATAAGAATAGCATATAATTCATCCTTCTGGACAGAATTATAAGGGCTTCATTCCACCTTACTTAATTCTTCTGATTTGTTACCTGCCTTCCCTGATTTATTTGTATCAGTATAAAATATATGGGCTCCAGCTATTGGTGCATCACATACAATTTGGGGAAGAATCCAAGAAGTTCTCTTTATATGGCTAAGTTTATCTCTTTTAGAAAAATTGCTATTAATTTCTCCCCCAAAATTTGCACAAGCCCTTTGCCAGGGTTCATTGTCTTCCCATAACATTTTTATTTCATCAGCAGGAAAAGGCACTACAATCTCTGCTGGGTCTATATCTGCTAGTTGATAAAGTCTCAATTTACCTTTTATAATTAGTTCAGAGACATTTTCCATGTGAGGTTTAAATTTTCTACTTGGTTTATATGGTAAAATGATCCATTCTAAGATAATATTGTCACTCTTTATTAAAATTAGTGTAGGAGAAATCTGGGAATGCAATATGAATAGAATACAATTAAGATTTGGATTTACCCAATCCACATGTGTCTCCTGTAATTTCTCCTTAGCATCGTCAATTTTTTTCCACTTCAGCTGTTAATTCTCTGGGACTATATAAGTCCTTATCACCATTTAAAGTTTTATTCAAATGAACTATTAGGTCAGGTGTTATCCCAACAGCTGATCATAAACTTGAGATGTCTCCAATAATCTTTGAAAGTCATTAAGATTACACAACTGGTCTCTCCTAATTTGTGCCTTTTGTGTTCTAATTTTTTGCAAACCTAACTGTAACCTAGGTAATTAACAGAATCTCTTCTTTGAATCTTTTCAGGAGCAATTTGTAATCCTCATTTAGGCAAAATTTTCTCTGCTTCTTCAAACACCCTTTATAAAGTATCTGTATTTAAATCAGATAACAAAATGTCATGCATGTAATGGTAGATTATAGACTTAGGAAATTGTTTACATATTATTTCGTGGCTGGCTGAGAAAGTATTGGGACAGGGCAAGACTATTGAGCATTCCCTGTGAGAGGACAGTTCATTGATATCTCCTAGTAGGCTGGGAATTGTTATAAGTAGGCACCATGAAAGCAAATGTTTCTCTATACTTTTCTCGTAAAGGTATAGTGAAGAAACAATCCTTTAAATCAACAACAATGAGAGGCCATCCCTTTGTTAAAAGAGGAGGCAGAAGAATTCCAGATTGTAGAGGGCCCATAAGTTTATTAACCTTGTTGGCATCTCTTAGATCTGTCATATTTTCCATTTATAAGATTTCTTTTTAACAACAAATACAGGAGAATTCCAAAGGCTGATAGATTCTTCAATATGTTGAGCATATAGTTGCTCTTGTACCCATCATTCTAAAGCCTGCAAGTTTTTCCCAGCTAGAGACCACTGTATTACCCATATTGGTTTCTCAGTTAACCATTTTAAAGGCAGGGTCATTAATACTTCTGAAGGTTTATCAATGGCTTTGTGTTCTTGTACAACAAGAATGGCTGGTGACTGTCATCTATAATATCTTTAAATACTTTCTCCAGAAACATAAGTTTTGTGGGCTGCAGGAATGTTATTCTGGGTATTCTATTGCTGCAATAGGTCATGAACCCATAAATTCACTGCAATGTTAGCTACATATTGCCTCAGTCTTAATTTCTGCCCTTCTGGCCCTAGGAATTCAACCCATTTCGTGCTTTTTTAACTTGAGATATGGTTCTAATTCCTAATAATTGAACATCTGCCTCTTTAAGAGGCCAATTTGGATGCCAAGATTCTGGAGTAATCATACTCACATCTGCACCTGTGTCTATCAACCAACAATTACAACACCATTTATATGCACTCAGCTCTGGTCTTTGTTCATTTATAGAAGTCTACCAGAATATACATTTCCTATTTGCTATTGGAATTTTTTATTTATCCTGCATGTTTATTCCATCATCCAAAGCAGTCTTGGGAACTCATAATTCTGGGAAGGATATTATAAGGTACCATACACAATGGTCACCAGCTATTCAGGAATTGATTATTGTTGAGGAGAGATTACAGGAGGCACATGTGGATTGAGTAAATCCAAATCTTAATTGTATTCTAGTCATATTGCATTCCCAAATTTCTCCTACACTAATTTTAATGAAGAGGGACAATATTATCTTAGAATGGATCATTTTACCATATAAACCAAGTAGAAAATTTAAACCTTACATGGAAAATGTCTCTGAACTAATTATAAAAGGTAAATTGAGACTTCATCAACTAGTAGATATAGACCCAGCAGAGATTGTAGTGCTTTTTACTGCTGATGAAATAAAAAAGTTGTGGGAAGACAATAAACACTGACAAAGGGCTTGTGCTCATTTGGGGGAGAAATTAGTAGCAATTTTCCCAAAAGAGATAGACTTAACCGTATAAAGAGAACTTCTTGGATTCTTCCCCAAATTGCATGTGATGCACCAATAACTGGGACCCATACATTTTATACTGATACAAATAAATCAGGGAAGGCAGGTAACAAATCAGAAGAATTAAGTAAGGTCGAACAAAGCCCATATAATTCTGCTTAAAAGGCATTATTGTATTCTATTCTCATGGTGCTATGGATTCTAAAGAACCTCTTAATATAATTACTGATTCACAATATCCAGAAAGAGTTGTTTTGCATATTGAAACTGCTGAATTTATACCGAATGAAACAGAATTGACTTTATTATTCATACAGGTTCAACCTATAATCAGGAATAGGTTTTTTCCCATATACATAACACACATCCAATCACATATGGGTCTGCCAGGTCTTCTAGCACAAGGTAATACAGAAATTGATTAATTATTGATTAGAAGTGTGTTGCAGGTCTCTGAATTTCATAAAAAACATCATGTCAATAGCAAAGGTTTAAAGAAAGAGTTTTCTATTACATGGCCACAAGCTATGGGGATTATAAAGAGATGTCCTATTTGCTCTTTCTATAACCAAACACAGTTGCCTGCAGAGACTAATCCAAAGGATACTCAAAGGAATAAAATCTGGCAGATGGGTTGCTCTAATTTGCAGAATTTGGAAAATTAAAATATGTACATTATACCATTGACAGTTATTAATGTTTTCAGTGGCAACTGCTTTAAGCTCAGAAAATGCTGATTCAGTAATCACACATTTATTAGAAGTTATGGCCATCATGGGTATACCTACACAAATAAAGACAGATAATTGTCCAGCATATATCTCTTAGAAAATGAAACATTTTTGCTTGTTATAATATTAAGCATATTACAAATATACCACACAATTCTAAAGGTCAGGCACTTATAGAAAGATCAAATTTATCTATGAATAATATGTTAAACAACAGAAAGAGATGGAAAATACCCCCAGAAATAGATTACATAATGCTTTATTAAACTTGAATTTTCTTAATGCTAATGAGAAAGGGACAACAGCAACAGAGACATTGGATACTAGAAAAGTCTTCTGAATTAAATCAGCCAGTGTATTTCAAGGATGTGTTGACCTCACAATGAAAATCAGGAGATGTGCTACGTTGAGGGAGGGCTTTTGATCTTGTTTCCACAGCAGAAGAAAAACTATGGATATCATTGAAATTAATAAAGATTCATTTTGAAAAGGAGTAACCTCTTGAAAAAAGAAATGACAGCTCATCCACAACAGTAACAACCATACAGGTGGTAAGGAAACCTAATAAGGTTTGGGACAGAGTTCTGTTCTTGTCTTTGTAGGAAAATGAACATATTAAAAAATTCAAGAGACCCTGGATGTTTAGATCCTGACAGAAACAGAAAAATAACTATCCAATAAGGATAATCAAGAGAAATGAATATGACTTATAAGGGCAGGTAATCAAAACACATACATTTAAATATATACATTTATAAATAGAGAGCTGGCTTTGGAGTTGGACAATGGCCTGTCCTTCTCTAAATCCAAGCATGATGTTAAAAGAAATATTCAGAGTTTCTGTCTCATGTGAAGAGACGTCTGGTATGGGACAGAAAGAAGAATGAATTTAGAAAAAAAAATTACATTTCCTCATAGCTATTTTTGTCTCTATCATACATTTCATTGAATATATATATATATATATATATATATATATATATGTATAAATAATGTTTAAGTTTTCCAGAATGAACAATACATTTTCCTGCAGTAATGTTTGAAGTTTCCAGGAAGAAGATGGGGCCAAACAACATCAACTCCTCCTGGTTGATAAGATGTCATGATGCTGATAGCACTACTATAAGACCTGATTTGGGTACCAGCTGCCAAAGATGGTTTCAACTTGGTTAGCTGAAATGGTGCACTTTTTTTTTTTTACAAAGTTCTGGCCAGAACTCCAAATAGGAACCTCAGCAAAACCCTACCAAATATTCATAGACTGCTTGCAATTATATCAGACAGTAATTTTGGAACTTAACCATCATTTTACTTTCACAGGATCCCATAGAAAGAACATCATCCCCATGACAGCTGGAAGAAGAAGTACCCTCTAATAACAAAGTTTGTCCTCAGGGTTAGGGACATCATTTAGAGGTTGATTATAATTGGTATAGGGTTGGGGGTTGGGGGGGAAATTATGTAGGTTCATGGATCTCTTTAAAAAAAATGGAGAGCTGGAAATTGTATGGGATAGTAGATTAGTGTGAGCTTATTCACACTAATAATAATAGTGAGCAATAGAGTGAGTTATTATTTATAGGCAATTTATATTGGTTTAGATTCTTGTATATTGATACAAATTTATTGCATGCATGCATGCTTAAGATTTTTGTATATTGATACAATTTTAGGATATATTTATCATATTTAGGTACATTCTACCTCTGATCAAGATAATTATTCCTTGTTTGCATTTTGTGGTCATTGTCCTCATATGCTGCACAGTTGTTTATTGTAAGAATATAGATCAATAGTCATCTATATTTGTTGTTGGCAAGCATTTTCTGTCCTGGCCAGTTCCTACAATCGTTAAGTCCCACAGAAATCATACAGAGGTCTACATTAGTTATAAAACTGATTGGCCCATTAGCTCAGGCTTTTTATTATCTCTTATAACTTACATTAGCCCATCATTCTAGTATATGTTAGCCACATGGCTCGGTACCATTTTCAGTGGGGCAGTCACATCTTGCTTCTTCTGTGTCTGGGCTGGGACTGCACACCATGCTTTCCTCTTCCCAGAATTCTCCTGTTCTCTTTGACCTGCCTCTACTTCCTGTCTGGTTGTCCTGCCTATACTTCCTACCTGGCTACTGGCCAATCAGCATTTGTTTAAAATATAATTGACAGAATACAGACCATTCTACCACACCAGTTTGTCATACTTATAGTTAGACTAATCAGGTACTTTAGATACATAGGGATTGTGTTCTGCATAGATATCTTCAACCACTTCAAAGAACTGTAGAATATGGCATTTACATAACTTAGGGTTCTGTTGAAGTGAGACAAGATTGCTCCTGGCAGCACCCATCTAATCCTGAGAGAATGTTGAGCACCAAACACACTCCATTTGAAACTTGTTTTCTTCTTGGCAAAACTGGCCTTTGCGCAAGGATCTGCCCATGCATCAACCACTGACAAAATGCATGATGTCTGGACAGTACAAACAGGATACAAGAGAAAAGACTGTCAATTCTTGCCAAGACAGGGTAAGATGATTTAGAAAGATTTCCTGCCTCTGAAAATGGTCTGTCAGTTACTCTAGGTCTTAGACATAGTTGGTTGCTCCAATGTTGCAATGAGACTTTAGGTGATTTCCCAAGTAGCCAGTTGTCTCTGTCATTTGTTACACATTTTGGAAGTTGTTTGATCACACTTCCTACTTAACCAAGTAATATTATTTCCCTTGTCAGATCTTTGATGTGCTTGAAGACTAGATAGTTACAGTTACTTTCTTCTCGTGACTTGGCCAAATTATTTATTATACAAGACTTAAACTCATTAGGATAGGATAATTATTGAAACACTTATCACATTTCATGCTTGATATATTTGTTATTATTGTATATAATTTTGTATTAGGCTTAGAGCTGTCTTATTTAACCAAATGGGGAGGTGCTACAGGAATTCCTACCACCCTTATACTTTAAGTTACCCACCATTGTGGGCATGGCCTCTTATACTATTTATACAGATGTAAAGCACGTGTACAGTCCTTTTTCTGTCTTTGAGATTCAGTTGCTGTTCTCTGTTCTAGTAGAGAATTATGATTTTTGAGTCTACCCCTAAATCAATAACCCTCTATTATTCTCAATTCTGAGCTAATGTGGGATTTCTTTTAAGCATCCTTCTTCAGGAAGTACAAACAGAGATATATAGAAAGAGTAATCAGAGTTAAAGAGACACCATGTAGCTGCTGTAGGACATAGTTGCCAAAATTTTACCAGTAACACTCAGCCTTATGGAAATACACAGATGACTAGAAATGGGTTCAACTGACATATATGAGTTAGTTAGGAATATGCCTGAATGTTTGGTCAAACAGTGTTGTAATTAATATAGTTTTGGGTGATTATTTGGGTCTGGATGGCCTTGGTGGAAAACATATAGTTTCTATCTTTGCAGAGAATGCCATGCCCTCTCTTGAGATAGTTTCAAATATGCATTTGTATGTTGTAAGGAGGAGATGGCTGCGTTCCTGGTGCCTGGTTAGCTTATGCCCGAAATAATTACACAGAAGCTGTTTTCATTTAAACACTGCCTGGCCCATTAGTTCTAGCCTCTTCTTGGCCAACTCTTACATTTTAAACTAACCCATATCTACTAATCTGTGTATCACCAAGAGGATGTGGCTTACCGGCATGAGTCTAACCAGTGTCCATCTTGGGCCAGAGAAACATGGCGTCTGCCACACTTTCTTCTCTCCAGCATTCTGTTATGTCTACTCTGTATACCTAAGGGCTGCCCTATCAAAAAGCCAAGGCAGTCTCTTTATTTAACCAATGAAAGCAACAGAAATACAGAAGGACCTCCTATACCATTTGTCAATATGAAAAACTTAGGTCTTCTCTAAGAAGGGTGATAGACAGTTTATTTCAGAGCCAAACATGAATGTTCATGGCCCATTAACACAGATTCAAGTTACCACAAACAACATGATATATTATGGTGGCAGTTTTATGACGTTTTTATTGGAATAGAACAACGAATGCCATGAATCAAGAAACTTTTCCAGTATGGTGGAAACATCAAATGGGCAGGTTCCAGCAACATGGGGGAAACCTGAGCTCATAGGCTGCCTGGCGGCATTCTTTCCATGTTGGTGGTGGAAGCTAGGAGTCTGTTAATACTTTCTAAACATGTTTTGTATGTCAGCTACAAATATATCAAGTCAGACACAGAGGTAGGCAGTGAGTGGATATCATTTTAAAGATAGATTTTAACTGGGCTCTGCCATATCCCTACCTCTCCACTATCATGAAAATTCTAATCTGGTAATCAGGGCTCATAGGTTCAAGGTGGGGTACAATTTTCAATGCATAGTACTTAGTAAGTTCTTTACAGGAAGTGATGACAACTAATACATGTATCTAAGACCAGTACAGGTATAAGAACATGGCTTGCTCACTTACTCTCCTCAGAGGACACGCACTAGACTTTTATTACTAGTCCTTGAGGTGACTGTGACAGATTCTGAATCAGGTCTGGTGTTTTCACTAGTCTCATCTCAATCAGTATTTATACAAAAATTGATGTTCTTTGTAGACATAAAAGTCTGTCCTACTCATTCCCACAGTTGTTCAGTCACAAAGAAACACACAGAGGCTTATGTTATTTATAAACTCTTTGGCCTATTAGCTCAGGTTTTTTTTTATTAACTAGCTCTTACAGCTTAAATTAGCTCATAGTTCTCAACTATGTTTAGCCAACTGGCATGGTAACTTTCCGCAGTGCAGCATGTTCATCTTGCTTCTTCTACACCTGGGTGTTGACTGACTCTGCCTTTCTTCTTCCCAGAATTCTCCAAGTCTGGTTGCCCTGCATATAATTCCTGCCAATAAGTTGTTACTGGCCGATAAGTACTTTATTAAACTAATAAGAGTGACAAATATTTACAGTGTAAAAAAGCATTTCCCACAGCAGTTCTTGAGGCTTCTGTGGGATTCCAGGGATTGTTTCGACTTGTCTGTCATTTCTGGAAAGTTTTCTATATTCAAATTCAGCTTCTTTCATTGTCCTTTCACTTTACTATTTTTCAGGATTATCACCTTTATACTTAAAAGATCTCTTAATTCTTCCAACAATTACCCTTTTCATTGCTTTACCTTGGCTAGTTGGATGAATTTCATATTCACCATTTTTAATGGAGTCCTCCTTTAATTTTTATTATCTCTCATGTCTCTGCTGAACAATGAAAACTCACTTATTCCCTACACCATTTTGCTTTAATACCTTAATTTAAGCTACTATGGGTACTTTTATTGAAGCTGTCTCTAATCAATTGATGTATGGAGAGCTTTCCATATCAGTATATTTTATTCATCCTAAAATGTTTATTCTAATGTAAATTTTTTGTCAACTTTTAGATTTGTTTTCCCTATATTCTGGTGTAGTTTGTGGTAAAGGAATGTCAGAGCACTGCCTTTGTAAAGTCCCCAGGTAAGTTTTTCTTTTAATTACACATTTTATGCATAGTATATGGAAATGTCAGAGACTAGCAGGCTGAAGTTTCTTTCCTCTACCTGGATGACAAGAAGTTCTTCCATTTCTTTTTGGAGAAGTGAGCCACAGCCACTGTGTGGGAGTCAGCAGCGACTGGTATCCACAAGTGCTCAGTCCTTGTGCAGTCCTCAATAATCATGGGCCTCAGCCCTCAAATGTTCAGTCCCCAGGACTGTACACCCTTCCTCAATCCATATCATAAGCCTGTATTACAATTCCAGGCCTTAGGTACTTGTCCATTAAGTCAAGATAGCTCTTGGGATACTTCTCCTAAAAAGTACCTGTAGTGTCTCTTCTCTCTCTCCTTACAGTTCTTTATCCTTCTTTGAGCTCAGTCTCTGCCCTGTTTGTCCTCTTTTTCCTTCTCCTCTTCTCCCTCCTTACCTGTATGCTAGAAAATGATTAAATTTATCCTTCTTTAGGATAAATACACCACAACCTTGATTTTGTACCTACCATGTTCTGAGAGGCTTATGTTTTGGAATTATAGGCTGAATTCTTAGCATCAATCATAGAAGTGTTTTTGTTAGACTATCAGTGAATGTATTCCCCCTTTGAACTGGGTGAAAACCATTGCAAAGCCATGTACAAATAGGTGAACCTTCTACTAGCAAATAGTTTGGTTAAAACTGTTCCCAACAGCTAAACCAAATTTAACGATTGTATGAAACAAATGCAATATATGTATGTGTGTGCGTACATGTGCATGCCTCCATGTGTATGTGTGGTATGTAGGAGTGAATATGCGTCTGTGTTTTTGAGTTATGAAAGTGAGAACATGAGTGCTAGAGTACACATATGTCTATGGTGT
The DNA here is from genome assembly GCA_004026605.1 of Ondatra zibethicus. Taxonomy (NCBI): domain Eukaryota; kingdom Metazoa; phylum Chordata; class Mammalia; order Rodentia; family Cricetidae; genus Ondatra; species Ondatra zibethicus. Next base: position 81,548 of record PVIU01006156.1, on the reverse strand, counting down.
TCAGAGGACAACTGTGAACATGAGTCCTCTCGCCATTCTTCTGACAGGACCCGGCTGGTGGAGAGGCACCCAGCGGGTAGTGGAGGCATGAGGATTCAACTGTCTCTTTCTTCTAATCAGTGAAATTGACCTTCCTGTGAAGAGGTGGGAATAAAATAATAAGATGAGAAGACCCTATGGAGCTTTAATCTACTATCTTAACTCTTTAAGTACAAATCCTATCTGGAATAAATAATGAGTCATAAGATAGCGATTTCAGTTGGGGTGACCTCAGAGCATAAACAAACCTCCGCAAGATCTTTTAACCTAGACCAACAAGTCAAAGTAATAAAAATCCAATTGACCCAATTTTTTTGATCAATGGACCAAGTTACCCTAGTAACAGTGCAATCCTAATTCAAGAGTCCATATCGACAATTAGGGTTTACGACCTCGATGTTGGATCAGGACATCCCAATGGTGTAGCAGCTATTAATGGTTCGTTTGTTCAACGATTAAAGTCCTACGTGATCTGAGTTCAGACCAGAGTAATCCAGGTCGGTTTCTATCTATTAACTATTTCTCCCAGTATGAAAGGACAAGAGAAATGGGGCCTCCTTAACAAAAGCGCCTCAAAACTAATATATGAAATTATCTTAATTTAGTAAGTTAGTTTAACTATACCCTAGACAAGGGTTTAATTAGGGTGGCAGAGCCAGGAAATTGCATAAGACTTAAAACCTTGTTCCCAGAGGTTCAAATCCTCTCCCTAATAGTGTACTTTATTAATACTTTGACCCTCCTAGTACCAGTATTAATTGCCATAGCATTCCTGACCCTGGTAGAACAAAAAATCCTAGGCTACGTGCAATTACGTAAAGGCCTAAATGTTGTAGGACCTTACGGAATTCTACAACCATTTACAGATGCAATAAAACTATTTATTAAAGAACCCTTACGACCACTAGCTACATCTACAACACTTTTCATTATCACTCCAACCCTATCTCTATCTCTAGCCCTTAGCTTCTGAATTCCACTCCCTATACCACATCCCCTAGTTAACCTAAACCTAGGGATTTTATTCATTTTAGCCACATCAAGCCTATCAGTATATTCTATCTTATGATCAGGATGGGCATCCAACTCTAAATACTCTATATTTGGAGCCCTACGAGCAGTAGCACAAACAATCTCATATGAAGTAACTATAGCAATTATCCTTTTATCTGTCCTATTAATAAACGGATCATTTTCAATCCAATCACTAATTTATACGCAAGAGCCACTCTGACTATTAATCCCTGCATGACCCTTGGCCATAATATGATATATTTCCACCCTATCAGAGACCAACTGAGCCCCCTTTGACCTAACAGAAGGGGAATCAGAACTAGTTTCAGGGTTTAACGTTGAATATGCTGCCGGACCTTTCGCACTATTCTTCATAGCTGAATATATAAATATCATCCTAATAAATGCCCTTTCAACATTCATATTCATAGGCCCATTCCACAAACACTATAACCCAGAACTATATACAACTAACTTTATAGTTAAAACCCTGATCCTAACAACTCTATTCCTATGAATCTGAGCTTCCTACCCATGATTTCGATATGATCAACTGATACACCTTTTATGAAAAAACTTTTTACCCCTTACCCTAACCTTCTGCATATGACATATCTCTATCCCAATCTTCATAGCAAGCATCCCTCCTTACACCTAGAAATATGTCTGAAAAGAGTTACTTTGATAGAATAAATTATAGAGGTTTAAATCCTCTTATTTCTAGAACAATAGGAATTGAACCTATACCTGAGAATCCAAAATTCTCCGTGCTACCCATTACACCCCATTCTAAGTAAGGTCAGCTAATAAAGCTATTGGGCCCATACCCTGAAAATGTTGGTTTAACCCCTTCCCGTACTAATTAACCCAATTACACTCCTAATTATTTACTTCACAATCCTAATAGGACCCATAATTACCATACTAAGCTCCAACCTGTTCATCATATGAATTGGACTAGAAATAAACCTTCTAGCCTTAATCCCCTTTATAGCTAACAAACTTAACCCACGCTCTACAGAAGCAGCAACAAAATATTTCCTTACCCAGGCAACCGCCTCAATAATCCTCCTACTCTCCATTGTTATAAACTTTAAACAACTAGGATTATGGACATTTCAACCCGAAACTAATAATATTATTATAACACTAACCTTTATCTCTTCAGCAATTAAACTGGGATTAGCCCCCTTCCACTCATGACTACCAGAAGTAACACAAGGCATCAAATTAAAAGTAGGACTCATCCTTCTCACATGACAAAAAATTGCCCCCCATCAATCCTATTTCAATTTTACGAACCAATAAACCATGAAGTTATACTATCATCAGCTATCATCTCAGTGTTGATCGGAGCCTGAAACGGACTTAACCAGACACAAACATGAAAAATCATAGCATATTCATTCATTGCCCATATAGGCTGAATAATTTCTATCCTACCATATAACCCGCACCTCACAGCCCTCAAACTTATAATTTATATCCTCATAACCATCCCACTATTTATAGTTTTCCATTATCATTCATTCACATCTATCACCTCTATATCTCTTATATGAAATAAGATACCAATAGCGCTACCTATAATCTCACTAATTCTCCTATCAAGAGGAGGACTACCACTACTCACAGGCTTCCTACCAAAATGAGCCATCATCACAGAACTATTAAAAAATAACAACCTAACCATTGCTACATTAATAGCAATAACCGCCCTAATCAAACTATTCTTTTACACCCGACTAATTTTCTCAACCTCACTCACTAAGTTTCCAACAAACAACAACTCCAAAATATATATCCACCAAAACTACACAAAAACTAATAACATATTATCACCATTAATAATCATAAGCACAATAATTCTACCTTTATCACCCTTACTTCTATAGCAGAAGTTTAGGATAATAAGTCCAAGAGCCTTCAAAGCCCTAAGCAAACCCATAAAAGTTTAACTTCTGATAAGG
>PVIU01006156.1:0-78425 GCA_004026605.1 Ondatra zibethicus | reverse complement strand
GCACTATTTAAAGTTTTCCATTATCATTCATTCACATCTATCACCTCTATATCTCTTATATGAAATAAGATACCAATAGCGCTACCTATAATCTCACTAATTCTCCTATCAACAGGAGGACTACCACCACTCACAGGCTTCCTACAAAAATGAGCCATCATCACAGAACTATTAAAAAATAACAACCTAACCATTGCTACATTAATAGCAATAACCGCCCTAATCAACCTATTCTTTTACACCCGACTAATTTACTCAACCTCACTCACTAAGTTTCCAACAAACAACAACTCCAAAATATATGTCCACCAAAACTACACAAAAACTAATAACATATTATCACCATTAATAATCATAAGCACAATAATTCTACCTTTATCACCCTTACTTCTATAGCAGAAGTTTAGGATAATAAGTCCAAGAGCCTTCAAAGCCCTAAGCAAACCCATAAAAGTTTAACTTCTGATAAGGACTGTAAGACTACACCTTACATCTAATGAATGCAAATCAATCGCTTTTATTAAGCTAAATCCTCAACTAGATTGATAGGACTCAAACGTATAAATTTTTAGTTAACAGCTAAACACCCTAGACTGGCTTCAATCTACTTCTCCTGCCTATCAGAAACGGGGCAGGAGAAGCCTTAGTAGAGTTAGTTCTCTACACCTTTGAATTTGCAATTTGATGTGAAAATCACCTTAAGGCTTGGTAAAAAGAGGCATTACCTCTGTGCTTAGATTTACAGTCTAATGCTTTACTCAGCCATTTTACCTATGTTCATTAACCGCTGATTATTCTCCACCAATCATAAAGACATCGGGACCCTTTACCTTTTATTTGGGGCCTGAGCAGGAATAGTAGGAACAGCTCTTAGTATTCTAATCCGAGCAGAACTAGGACAACCAGGCACCCTACTAGGAGATGACCAAATCTATAATGTAATTGTCACAGCTCACGCATTTGTAATAATTTTCTTTATAGTTATACCTATAATAATTGGTGGCTTCGGTAACTGACTTGTCCCACTTATAATTGGATCCCCTGATATAGCATTCCCACGAATAAATAACATAAGCTTCTGACTCCTGCCACCATCATTCCTTTTATTACTGGCATCATCCATAGTAGAAGTGGGAGCAGGAACGGGCTGAACTGTCTACCCACCACTAGCTGGAAACTTAGCACACACAGGAGCATCAGTAGACCTAACCATTTTCTCCCTTCACCTAGCAGGTGTATCCTCAATCCTAGGAGCAATCAATTTCATCACAACAATTATCAACATAAAACTACCAGCCATGACACAATATCAAACCCCATTATTTGTATGATCAGTCCTAATTACAGCTGTACTACTACTCCTTTCTCTACCAGTATTAGCCACAGGGATCACAATACTACTCACAGACCGCAATCTAAATACTACTTTCTTTGACCCTGCAGGAGGAGGTGATCCAATCCTTTACCAACACTTATTCTGATTCTTTGGACATCCAGAAGTTTATATTCTTATTCTACCTGGCTTTGGCATTATTTCCCATATTGTCACCTACTACTCAGGCAAAAAAGAACCATTTGGTTATATAGGTATAGTATGAACCATAATATCAATCGGTTTCTTAGGCTTTATTGTATGAGCCCACCACATATTCACAGTAGGACTAGACGTAGACACACGAGCCTACTTTACATCAGCTACAATAATCATTGCAATCCCAACTGGGGTAAAAAGTATTTAGCTGATTAGCTACACTACACAGAGGTAACATTAAATGATCCCCTGCTATAATATGAGCCCTAGGGTTCATTTTCCTATTCACAGTAGGCGGGTTAACAGGCATTGTACTATCTAACTCCTCATTAGATATTGTCCTACATGACACTTATTACGTTGTAGCCCACTTCCATTACGTCCTATCAATAGGTGCTGTCTTCGCTATTATGGCCGGATTCGTACACTGATTCCCATTATTCACAGGATATACACTCGATGATATATGAGCCAAAACACACTTTGCCATTATATTTGTAGGTGTAAACATAACATTCTTTCCACAACACTTCCTAGGATTATCAGGAATGCCACGACGCTGCTCCGACTACCCAGATGCCTACTCCACATGAAACACAGTATCATCAATAGGATCCTTTATTTCACTTACAGCAGTTCTAATCATAATTTTTATAATCTGAGAAGCCTTTGCCTCTAAACGAGAAGTGCCTCACGTAGACCATACATCTACAAACCTAGAATGACTTCACGGCTGCCCCCCACCATATCACACATTCGAAGAACCCACTTTTGTTAAAGTAAAATAAGAAAGGAAGGACTCGAACCCCCTAAAACTGGTTTCAAGCCAGTATCATAACCTCTATGTCTTTCTCGATGAGATATTAGTAAATAAATTACATAACTTTGTCAAAGTTAAATTATAGACTAACCTCTATATATCTTATATGGCTTACCCATTCCAACTAGGCTTACAAGATGCTTCATCGCCCATCATAGAAGAGCTAACAAATTTCCACGACCACACCCTAATAATCGTGTTCCTAATCAGCTCCCTAGTACTCTACATTATTACACTTATGCTAACAACCAAATTAACACACACTAGCACCATAGACGCCCAAGAAGTAGAGACTATCTGAACTATCTTACCCGCCGTCATCCTAATTTTAATTGCTCTTCCATCCCTTCGAAACCTCTATATAATAGATGAAATCAATAACCCAGCCCTTACGGTAAAAACTATAGGCCACCAATGATACTGAAGCTATGAATACACAGACTATGAAGATCTATGTTTCGACTCATACATAATCCCGACCTCTGACTTAAAACCAGGAGAAATACGCCTACTAGAAGTAGACAATTGAGTGGTCCTTCGTATAGAACTACCAATCCGAATACTAATCTCATCCGAAGATGTCCTTCACTCATGAGCTGTACCATCCCTAGGACTTAAAACAGTCGCAATCCCAGGATGACTAAACCAAGCAACCATCTCATCTAACTCTCCTGGCTTATTTTATGGACAGTGCTCAGAGATCTGCGGGTCTAACCAGAGCTTTATACCTATTGTACTTGAAATAGTCCCCTTAAAAAACTTCGAAGACTGATCTTTATCAATAATTTAATAACATTACAAAGCTTAGAGCGTTAACCTTTTAAGTTAAAGTTAGAGATGCACAGTCTCCGTGGTGAATGCCACAACTGGACACATCTACATGATTTATTACCGTGCTATCTACCACAATCACACTATTTATCCTTATACAACTTAAAATTTTACTACTCAACTTCCCACAAACACCATCAATCAAATCAATTCAGCTCACAAAAACTAAAGACCCTTGAGAGATAAAATGAACGAAAATCTATTCGCCTCTTTCATTACCCCTACAATAATAGGCTTGCCCATTGTAATTCTTATTATTATACTTCTATCTATATTCATTACATCTTCCAAACGACTAATCTCTAACCGTTTTCATTCATTCCAACAATGATTAGTAAAACTTATCATTAAGCAAATAATATTAATCCATTCACCAAAAGGATGCACATGGTCACTCATATTAGTATCCTTGATTATATTTATTGGCTCAACAAACCTACTAGGATTATTACCACACACATCTACACCGACAACACAACTATCAACAAACCTAGGAATAGCTATCCCACTATGAGCAGGAGCCGTGATTCTAGGCTTCCGCCATAAACTAAAAGCTTCATTAGCCCACTTCCTTCCTAAAGGTACCCCAATTTCCCTGACCCCCATACTTATTATTATCGAAACTATTAGCTTATTTATTCAACCCATTAGTCTGACTAGCTAGTTCAGGACCACCTGAAAATTGTTCTGTCTCTGACTCCCTTTTCCTTTTAGGACCACACTGGGATGACAAATGTTTTCTCACTGTCATGTCCCAAAGCCTCAAACCACACACACACAAACCAGAAATGCTAGTCGGTCAGGAGAGGGTCCAGAGATAAACCCCTCTGGAGACAGTTACAGGGAATAGCTTTCACTTTATTGTACCTGAACAACTAAAAATATATATTGGAATTTTTATGGGCTGTGATTAATCAGCACACTATCTCAGATTTGACAGTGAATACACATGCCATTTTTGTCTTTTTACTGAAGAAGCACAAAAAAGGAGACCTAGAATGCAATCTGTTCAGCAGGACAGCTACTAGCTACTCACACTGTTTCAGAATTCAGTGTTCTAGCTTTTTCCTTGGTGGGGCTTTGGTACCCCAGCACTCTCTCTTCCTGTGCTGAGATCAGAGGCACACACTGGCGAGGCTGTGCCCGCCTGGTGGTAAGGTCCCTGCCTGGCGGTAAGGTCCCCTCGGGCGTCTTTGTTCCACAAGACCCTGCATCCCCTCTGCAAGATCGCCCTTTCCTCTGTGGGGCTTTGAAACCCCAGTACTCTCTCTTCCTGTGCTGAGATCTGAGGCGGCTCACACTGGTAAGGTTGTGCATGCCTGGTGGTAAGGTCCCTGCGGGTCTCTTTGACAGGACCCTGCACCATCCCTCTGCAAGATTGCCCTTTCCTCCCTGGGGTCTTGGAACCACAGCACTTTCTCTTCTGTCCTGGGATCGGAGGCACAGACTGGTAAAGTTGTGTGCGCCTGGCGGTAAGGTCACCTTGGGCCTCTTTGTTCCACACAACCCTGCACCCCGCCCCTGCAAGATTGCCCTTTCCTCTGTGGGGCCTTGGAATCCCAGGAATCTCTCTTCCTGTGCCGAGATTGGAGGTCCAGAAGGATCGGAAATCCAGACGGGACTTCCTCTTCCTGCACTGAGATCAGCTATCCAGAGGGGTGAGTGTGTACAAACCATCCTAGGAGATCCCCACCCACTGAGACTACTCTGACTGAAATCAAAGGAAGAGATGGGTAGGCGTCAATCCAAGAATTCCTCCAACAACCTGAAAAGCAACATGGTAACACCAGAAACCAATGAGTACTCAACAGGAAAAACCTGAGCAACCTAACCCAGAAGAAGTAAAAGAAATTGACTTTAAACGTAACTTCATGAAAGTGATAGAGACCTTTAAAGAAGAGGTGAAAAACTCCTTTGAAGAACGGGATGAGAAAACTAACCAAAAGTTAGAGGAAATGAATAAATTCCTCAAAGATACCCTAGAAAACCAAGAAAAAGCAATCAAACAGGTAATGGAAACAGTTCAAGACTTAAAAACTGAAATGGAGGCAATGAAGAAAACACAAACCGATGGAAGGCTGGAGATGGATAATCTGGGTAAACGATCAGGAACGGCAAAGACAAGTATAACCAACAGACTACAAGAGATAGAAGAAAGACTTTCAGACACTGAAGATATGATAGAGAAAATAAACACATTGATCAAAAAAAACCAACAAATCCAACAAATTCTTAACACAAAACACCCAGGAAATCTGGGACACCATAAAAAGACCAAAACTAAGAATAATAGGGGTAGAAGAAGGAGAAGAAGCACAACTCAAAGGCCCAGAAAATATATTCAACAAAATTATAGAAGAAAACTTTCCCAACCTAAAGATGGATATGCATATGAAGGTACAAGAAGCATACAGAACACCAAATAGATTGGATCAAAAAAGGACATCCCCTTGCCATATAATAATAAAAACACAACACATACAGAATAAAGAAAGATTACTAAGAGCTTCAAAGGAAAAAGGCCAAGTAACATATAAAGGAAAACCTATCAGAATTACACCTGACTTCTCTATGGAAACCATGAAAGCCAGAAGGTCTTGGATAGATGTGCTGCAGACACTAAGAGACGATGGATCCAAGCCCAGACTACTATACCCAGCAAAGCTTTCATTCACCATTGATGGAGAAAACAAGGTATTTCAGGATAAAAACAAATTTAAGCAATACATAGCCACAAACCCAGCCTTACAGAAAGTACTAGAAGGAAAACCACATCGAAAGGAAACAAGCAACACCCATAATAACACAGACATCTAACAGCCCTCCACTGGCACAACTCAAAGGAGGGAAACACACAAACTCTACAACCGTAAAACAATAACCACAGTTAATAACCTTTGGTCATTAATATCACTTAATATCAATGGACTCAATTCACCTATATAAAGGCACAGGTTAAGAGAATGGATACAAAAACAGGATCCAACATTCTGTTGTTTACAAGAAACACACCTCAACCACAAAGACAGACATTTTCTCAAAATAAAGGGTTGACAAAAGGTTTTTCAATCAAATGGCCCTAAGAAACAAGCGGGTGTGGCTATACTAATATTGAACAAAATCGATTTCAAACTAAAATCAATCAGAAGAGATGGAGATGGACATTTTATACTCTTAAACGGAATAATCCATCAGGATGAAGTCTCAATCCTGAATATATATGCCCTTAATATAAAAGCATCCACTTATGTAAAGGAATCATTACTAGAACTCAAAGCACACATTAAACCCCACACACTAATAGTAGGAGATTCCTCTCTTACCAATGGACAGGTCAATGAGACAGAAACTTAACAGAGAAATAAGAGAACTAACAGATATAATAAATCAAATGGACTTAATAGACATCTATAGAACATTCCACCCAAACAGGAAAGAATATACCTTCTTCTCAGCATCTCATGGAACCTCAAAAATTGATCACATACTCTGTAACAAAGCAAACATACACAGATACAAACAAATTGGAGTAACTACCTATGTCTTATCGGATCATCATGGAGTAAAGTTAGAATTTAAAACCAACTCCACCCCCAGAAAGCCTAAAAACTCATGGAAACTGAACAGTCAACTACTGAACCACTCCTGGGTCAAGGAAGAAATAAAGAAAGAAATTAAAGTCTTCCTTGAATTCAACAAAAATAAAGACACAACATACCCCAACCTATGGGACACTATGAAAGCAGTACTAAGAGGAAAGTTCATAGCACTTAGTGCCCACATAAGAAAACAGAGAAAGCACACACTAGAGATTTAACAGCACACCTAAAACCTCTAGAAAAAAAAGAAGCAGACTTACCCAGGAGAAGTAGAAGACTGGAAATAATCAAACTGAGGGATGAAATCAACAAAATAGAGACACAGAAAACATTCCAAAGAATCAATGAAACAAAGAGCTGGTTCCTTGAGAAAATCAACAAGATCGACAAACCCCTATCCAAACTAATCAAAAGGCGGAGAGAGAATACTCATATTAACAAGATCAGGAATGAAAAGGGGGACATAACAACAGACACTGAGGAAATTCAGAGAATCGTTAGGTCTTACTACAAAAGCCTGTATGCCACAAAATTGGAAAATGTAAAAGAAATGGACAGTTTTTTTAGATAAATACCATATACCGAAATTAAATCAAGACCAGGTGAACAATTTAAATAGACCTATAAGTCGCGAGGAAATAGAAGCTGTCATCAAAAACCTCCCAACCAAAAAAAGCCCAGGACCAGATGGTTTTAATGCAGAATTCTACCAAAACTTCCAAGAAGAGCTAATACTTATACTCCTTAAGGTGTGTCACATAATGGAAACAGAAGGGTCATTGCCAAACTCTTTTTATGAAGCTACAGTTACCCTGATACCAAAACCGCACAAAGACACAACCATGAAAGAGAATTACAGACCAATCTCACTCATGAACATTGATGCAAAAATTCTCAATAAAATACTGGCAAACAGAATCCAAGAACACATCAAAAAAAATCATCCATTATGATCAAGTAGGCTTCATCCCAGAGATGCAGAGCTGGTTCAACATACGGAAATCTATCAAAGTAATCCATCATATAAATAAACTGAAAGAAAAAAAACTGTATGATAATTTCATTAGATGCTAAAAAAGCATTTGACAAAATTCAACACCCCTTTATGATAAAGGTCTTGGAGAGATTAGGGATACAAGATTCATATCTAAATATAATAAGAGCAATATATAGCAAGCCGACAGCTACCATCAAATTAAATGGAGAGAAACTCAAAGCAATTCCACTAAAATCAGGAACAAGACAGGGCTGCCCACTCTCCCCATATCTCTTTAATATAGTGCTTGAAGTTCTAGCAATAGCTATAAGACAGAATAAGGAGATCTTGGGGATTCGAATTGGAAAGGAAGAAGTCAAACTTTCGTTATTTGCAGATGATATGATAGTGTACATGAATTACCCCAAAAACTCTACTAAAGAACTTCTATAGCTGATAAATACCTTCAGTGATGTGGCAGGATACAAAAACAACTCAAAAAATCAGTAGCCCTCCTATACACAAAGGATAAAGAAACAGAGAGGGAAATCAGAGAAACATCACCTTTCACGATAGCCACAAATAGCATAAAGTATCTTGGAGTAACACTAATCAAGGAAGTAAGAGATCTATTTGACAAGAACTTTAAGACCTTGAAGAGAGAAATTGAAAAGGATACCAGAAAATGGAAGGATCTCCCATGCTCCTGGATTGGTAGGATCAATATAGTAAAAATGGCAATTCTACCAAAGGCAATCTATAGATTCAATGCAATCCCCATTAAAATCCCAACAAAGTTCTTCACAGACCTTGAGAGAACAATAACTAAGTTTATATGGAAAAACAAAAAGCCCAGGATAGCCAAAACAATCCTATACAATAAAGGAACTTCCGGAGGCATTTCCATCCCTGACTTCAAACTCTATTACAGAGCAACAGTAATGAAAACAGCTTGGTATTGGCATAAAAACAGAGACGTTGACCAATGTAATAGAATGAAAGATCCGGATGTTAATCCACAAACCTATGAACACCTCATATTTGACAAAGAAGCTAAAAGTATACAATGGAAGAATGAAAGCATCTTTAACAAATGGTGCTGGCATAACTGGATGTCAACATGTAGGAGAATGAAAATAGATCCTTACCTATCTCCATGCACAAAACTCAAATCCAAATGGATTAATGACCTCCATGTTAATCTGACCACACTTAACCTGATAAAAGAGAAAGTGGGAAGTAGCCTGCAATACATGGGCACAGGAGGACACTTCCTATGTAAAACCCCAGTGGCACAGACAATAAGAGCAATAATGAATAAATGGGACCTCCTGAAACTGAGAAGCTTCTGTAAAGCAAAGGACACTGTCATTAAGACAAAAAGGCATCCTACTGAATGGGAGAATATCTTCACTAACCCCACATCGGACAAAGGTCTTATTGACAAAATATACAAAGAACTCAAGAAACTAGACATTAAAATTCTAAATTACCCAATTAAAAAATGGGGTAATGATCTGAACCGAGAATTCTCAACAGAAGTTCGAATGGCCAAAAGATACCTAAGGTTATGCTCAGCTTCCTTAGCGATCAGGGAAATGTAAATCAAAACAACTTTGAGATACCATCTTACACCTGTCAGAATGGCCAAAATCAAAAACACCAATGATTCCCTATGCTGGAGAGGATGTGGTATAAGGGGAACACTCATCCATTGCTGGTGGGAATGCAAACTTGTGCAACCACTTTGGAAATCAGTGTGGCAGTTTCTCAGAAAATTGGGAATCAACCTACCTCAGGATCCAGCAATACCACTCTTGGGAATATATCCAAGAGATGCCCAATCATACTACAAAAGCATTTGTGCAACTATGTTCATAGCAGTATTATTTGTAATAGCCAGAACCTGGAAACAACCGAGGTGCCCCTCAATGGAAGAATGGATCAAGAAAGTGTGGATTATATACACATTAGAGTACTACTCAGCGGTAAAAAACAATGACATCTTGAATTTTGCATGCAAATAGATGGAAATAGAAAACACTATCCTGAGTGAGGTAACCCAAACCCAAAAAGACAATTATGGTATGTCTTCACTCATTAGTGGATCCTAGCCATAAAACAAAGGACACTAAGCTTATATCTCACAAGCCCAGAGAAGCCAAATAGCAAGGTGAACCCAAAGAAAATCATTTATAGATCCTCTTGGAAATTGGAAGCAAACAAGATTGCCAGGCAAAAGATGGGAATACGGGGGTGGGGATAGAGGTGGGGGTAGGTGGTGTGGGTGGGGAGAAGGGGAAGGAGAAGGGAGAAGGGAAGGACTGGGGAGAGCTTGGGGGAGTGGGAGGGTGGAGATGGCGGAAAGGTGAATATTGGAGAAGGGAATAAGATATCTACATTATTGGAGTCATTTTAGGACTGGCAAGATACTTGACTCTAGAGGAGATCCCAGGTGTCCACAGGGATATCCCCAGCTAGGTCTTTGGGCAGCAGTGCCAGAACTAGCATTGTCCCATAGTCACACTGATGAATATCTTGATCACCACCATAGAAATTTCGACCGATGGATGGAAATAGAGACAGAGACCCACATTCACACCAGAGCAACTGATTGAGTTCCCAAGGTCCAGTCGAAGAGCAGAAGGTGGGAGAAGATGAGCAAGGAAGTTAGGACCGTGAGGGGCTGGACCACCCACTGAGACAGTGTGCCTGATCTAATGGGAGCTCACCAAATCCTGCTGGACCGGGACTGAATGAGCATATGATCAAACAGAACTCTCTAAATGTGGCTGCCAATGAGGGCAGAATGAGAAGCCATCAACAATGACACTAAGACCTATCCCCTCTACATGTATTATCTTCTTGGGATTCTAGTCGATTTGGATGCACACCTTCCTAGGACAGGATGGAGTGGGGAGGGCCTTGGACTTCTGACAGGGCTGGGCACCATGCCCTCTTTTAAGGAAGCAGCGGGAGGGAGGGGGGAGCGGGAGGGGACTGCGAGAAGGGGAGGAAATGTAAATTCTTTTTTTTGTTTGAATGGAAAAAATAAAAGAATATGGGGGAAAAAAAGAATTCAGTGTTCTAAATTCTGGAGATATACAGGAGCATGGTGTTCCATGATACTTATTTATTAGCCCAGTGAACAGGTGGCTTGGTTCCCTGGTCGTGCCTGCATTTTCTCCTACATTTCTCACCTCTATGGCATTTTGCTTTCCTGAGAGAAGAGCATCCTGGACAGAATATGCTAGCCAAAGTATTACAACTAAAGAGTTATTAACATGGGTATATAAATTAGAAAGGTTGTGAAAGCAAGGAGGGTATCTGGGAGCAGCAATAGTGTCATTTCGAATTTTGAATCTTCTCTTATAGGACCCATATCAAAAATAGGTTGAAGCCATTAGCAAAAAGCTGAGGGCAAGGTCCTCTGGCCTCCACCCCAGTAATAAGGGAGGGCTAGGTACCAATGCCCAATATATTCTGGAATTGGCATTATTTGGACCTAGTTCAGTAAGTAAACACACAAGTATAATAGGTGCTTGCTGCCTTCTCTTGCATCTGTTCATTGTCATCAGCTTCATTGCTTATATCAGCTGTCCATGGTCTGTTCAGCTGGGCAGGGATACAGACTGCTGCAGTGTATTTTCTGAAAAGACACAAGGAAGACTCTTGCAATGATAAGTAATGGGGCTGGTGATTACCATTATCTGTTATTATATCTTTCCAAGTAACCAGAGATAAACTCATAGGCCTTGACTAAGTTTTGCAGTATAATAAGCTGTCATTTGTTTTCAAAAACATTAAAGTAAATAATGTCACTGGAGACAAAATTGTTTTAAGGCAGATATCACTTATAATTGTCAGAGGCATTTGAAAACCTTCCTCTAATTTGGTAGAATCATACTGAGCAAGCAAAATATCATCCATATGATGGATAAATATAATAGATGGGCCATTTAACAGGGGATTTAAGGCTTGAAACGTGATATTGACAGATAGTAGGGTTATGTTTCATCCTTCAAGGGAAAATTTTCCACTACTGTCTTTGATCAGGAAATACATTTTTGGCACTGGTATGGAAAAAGCAAACCTTTCTCTATCCCCTTTATATATATATAATTCTGGATTATATTTATTAATAGGGATAGCAGTGCCTCATGTAACACCATGCTGTAAGACCCCATCTTTTTCATTTGTAAATTAATAAATCTTAAGTCATGTAATAATTTCCCTTTACCTTTAGATTTTTTTCGTGAATGACCTCCAGGGATGAAGGCTGAGTTCAATATGCCCCAGTTGTATTTGTTCTACTAACTCCTGAGCAAGTCACAGTTTCCTTTTACTTAGAGATTAAAATTTTCCTTTTAAATTTTATGGGCTGAGGAAGTAAAAAAAAAAACAGCCCCTTTGATAGAGGATGAGGATTCAGTTCCTCTCTAATGAACTCTTAGCTATCATAAATCTGGGATAAGCATGGCTTCAGTCATTTCACATATATCTCTTCCACAGAGATTATTATTAGGTAAACCTTAAAGAATTAAGGGCTTAGCTTTTTTCAGTGTGCCTGTCAGAGTACTTCCATGTAAGAAAGGTCAAGGCTGTTTTAGAATGAAGGGGATTTGATTAAAGTTCTCGTGTTTGAGTGTCTGTCCAGTGTATGAGGCCCTGAGTTTGAGTTACAGAGCAAGAGAGAACAAGAGGAGGAGAAATGGTAAGGATGGGAGTGGAGAGAACAGGAAAGGAGAATGAAGGGGGAAAGACAGAAGAGCCATTTCTTGTCATAAATTTGAGAATTACAATGTACACTGCATTCTCCTGCTTTGCCTGTTTTACTCCCTGATCCACAGGCAGATTATAGCACTGGCAAAAATTGTCTGCTCTAGTAGAGAAAAAGAAGGCAGCAAATTAAACCTGGTTCTTTTATTTGTTTGCTTTTCTTTTTTTATTGATTTTTTTATTGAGGTCTACATTTTTCTCTGCTCCCCTCCCTGCCTTTTCCCTCCCCTTCAACCCTCCCCTAAGATCCCCATGCTCCCAATTTACTCAGGAGATACTGTCTTTTTCTACTTCCCATGTAGATTAGATCTGCGTCGTCTCTCTTAGTGTCTTCATTGTTGTCTAAGTTCTCTGGGATTGTGTTTTGTGGACTGGTTTTCTTTGCTTTATGTTTAAAAACCACTTGTGAGTGAGTACATGTGATAATTATCTTTCTATGTCTGGGTTACCTATTAAATGATGTTTTCTAGCTCCATCCATTTTCTTGCAAAATTCAAGATGTCATTATTTTTTCTGCTGTGTAGTACTCCATTGTGTAAATGTACCACATTTTCCTTATCCATTCTTCGGTTGAGGGGCATTTAGGTTGTTTCCAGGTTCTGGCTATGACAAACAAAGCTGCTATGAACATAGTTGAGCACATGTCTTTGTGGCATGATTGAACATCATTTGGATATATACCCAAAAGTGGTACTACTGGGTCTTGAGGAAGGTTGTTCATTGATTTTCTGAGAAATTTCCACACTGTACCAGCTTGCATTCCCACCAGCAATCCAGAAGTGTTCCCTGTACCCTGCAACCTCTCCTGCATAAGTTGTCATCAGTTTTTTTGATCTTGCCCATTCTTAGCTGGTTGTTAAGACTCTAACACTAATATATATTTTAGACATTCAGTTGACTGTAGCAGTCAAGTGGCCAAGACTGTATCCAAGGAAGCACAGTGTAATCCTATCACAGTCTTTCTTGTATTTTACATAGGAATTGCCCTGTGAAGTAGGTTCATGTGTTGATGTCTTGATCCCCACACTGATTACAGATGCAGTCACTGAGAGGTTGTTAAAGAATAGGACCCTGCTTCATTTTAATACACTGATTATGTTATAACTTGATAATCAAACTGGGGGATGAGGGAACCTCTGAGATCAGGTTTGGAGGGAGGACACACTCTGGAAATGTGTCCTTGGTGGCTCTAATTTGCTCTTGGTCCTGCTTTGGTTAAGCTTTTCTAATTCCAAGTTGACATATGGTCTCTACCATCATATTTTGCATTTCCATGGAACCAGAAAAGCATACTAGAGCTGAAAATTCTAAAACTGGGACAAATAAATTTTTCCTGCTTCAAGTTATTTTCTTGGCTATTTTTGAATATAGACATAAAGTCCAACGAAGACACCCTCAATAGAAGGAAAATACTCACAGAGAATAAGTTTCTAAATACTCGCAGTATTCCTTCAAAGCATTCCAGAATTGAGAAGCATATAGTGTTGATATTTTAGATTGCATGATCAATAAACAAGGTTTTAGAACTTTCAGGTACCACATCCTATGTGCTTCCTGTGAAACAATCAGGAGAATATGATATTGTCTATGTAGTTTATCTTTTGCTTTTAAATCTCTGGAATTTGTAACTCTCTCTCTCTCTCTCTCTCTCTCTCTCTCTCTCTCTCTCTCTCTCTGTGTGTGTGTATGTGAGTGAGTGGGGGGGTCATGTAAGTATGTATTCTTATTATCCTGCAGCTCACTATATAGACCATTATGGAGTGGGTGGAACTCAGAGACCCACCTTCCTCTTGAGTGCTAGGAATAGAGATGTACGCCACAATGTCCAACATATTTTAGCGCTCTTGACATCTTGCTAACTACTTTTAAATGCCGCATTATTTAATCTGATTCCTAATATATCACAATGCCAATTCACTTTTTTCCTATTTACTTTATTACAGGAGTCCAACTCAACATTTATCTTTAAAGATTTTTAGAATGAATTTTTATGTGTATGTGAGTTTCCCTGTTTGCATGTGCACCACTTTCACGCCTGGTACCCATGAAGGCCAGAAGAGGGCCAGGTTCCATTAAAGCATATTTAGAGGTGGCTGTGAGTGGCCATGTAGGTTCTGGGAGCTTATCCTGGATCTTTATAACAACTGAGCTATCTCTGCAGCCCACTCTATTTTGAAACTTTCAGTACTCAGTAGATAACTGGGGATGACAGGTGCAATAAAGTACAGCAGGTCTCTAGAGTTTACTGAACCTGCTTGAGTTTCTGCATGCACTTAGTTATTCCCCATCCATCCCTATTCCCTGGTGAACATCTCTCTTTTCTTTGAAGTTCACATTTGCCTACTGCAGGTGTTTCCTGTGTGTGGAATCAGGAAACATTTGTTACCCCGAGTCACTTATTTATTTTGTGTAAAGTCCTTCAGGTTCACCTAGGTTCCTGATCCACATGTCCCCTTCTCTCTAAAGTCTGACTACCATGCCACTGTACAAAAATACCACACTCAGCTGTTAACAGAGATCTAGGCTGGTTGTGCATCATGTAACTTTGTTATGAATAGTGCTTTCATGAAAAAGAAATGGTCATATCTCTTAAAGTTATGGAATATTGTCCTTTGTGTAAACATGTAGAAGAAAGATTGGTGGACCAAACTGCAGTCCCACATAAATTTTTTGAGGAATTTCCATTGTTTCCCAGGGTCTTTAGGATTCCCATAGTGTTCTTGGGCTCCAGGGTCTCTCTCTTCTCTGATATTTGTCTTCTTTTTTTATTGTTTTTAATAGGCAGGAAACGATTTCCCATGAGGCTCTGATTTATACTTCCTCCAGGATTGCTTGTTCAGTATTCCCTCTTTCAAACACTGATTGGCCATAAGTGAATTTATTTTTGCTGTAGTGCTTATTAAAGTTGTATGCCCATTTTTATTCATTATTAAATTTTTACTTGTGTTTTCTTTCTTTTTATGTATTTTTTGTGTTTTTCCCATCATGCATCATAATCCCATTTATTTCTCTGTCCTCTCAAGTCTGCCATCAGCCCTTGCAACAGCCCCTACATAATACAAAATTAAATTTGTTTTAACAAAAAAAAAATTAAAACTTCATCATAGAAGCTGTAATGTGACACATGGAGTTACATGTATCTTTTCTTGCAAGTGTTCATTGCAAAGAGTCAGTGGTCTGGTTTGAGGCCTCTATCATGTGAGTAATGGGGATATCCCCACCTTGCTCCCAACATGAGGCCTGGGTGACTCACAAGTGTGACAACAGGGCCATCTTTGCTGTGCTGCCTATGTGAGGAACATGGCCCACTTTCCTGAGCGCTGCACCTAGTCATGACTTGGGTCAGATCTCTCCTCTGTTGCAGGACATTAGGGGCAAGGGTTAAGGGGCGTTTGTCTTCACCACTTACACTGCTTTGTGACAGAAAAGTAGTGGGGATAGCTCTCCCACATTTAAAACTTTTGGGCTTGCTTAACCACACCCCTGACAACAGGGCTGGCTATGTTGTGACCAAGTCTCCCATCTGTCCCAGCTTCCTTGTTCACTATGTGGGGGCAGGTTTACCCACACCTTCTCCAGTACAGTTGGATCTGTTGCTGCCCTGGCAAAGTACAGGATCTTCTTTCCTGGGAGTTGCAGCTGGTAGAGGTCTGGGATAATGGGATAGCTTTCCCATAATTACCACATTTTTAAAAAAAATTGAATAAATCATGAACTATCCTTTTATTTTTGGGGCATACATGTAAGGGGACAAGACTCTCCACAGCTGTCAAGGAAATTCTTTTGTTTGTTCGGGTTTTTTTTTGTTGTTGTTTGTTTGTTTTTCAAGACATGGCTTTTCTGAGTTGCCCTGGCTCTCCTGAGGCTAGCTCTTGTTGAACAAGTTTGTCAAACTCACAAAGATCTGCCTGCCTCTGCCTCCTGAGTTCTAGGTTAAAAGGTGTGCCAGCGATGCACATCTCAAGGAAATTTCTAAACCATTAATAGCATGAAACGAACTACCCAGTTGCCCTTCACAGAAGATAGACAAGTCCGGGGCACACGTAGTCCATGGCACACAGATCGATGGAAATCCTGAACCTAATCCTGACAAAGAAATGTAAAGTTGGAATAAGACACATACTATGCCCCCAGGATCTTTGAAGGAGGTGTTTACAGCTGAGGGAGGGCAAGTGCTCTGGTGGTGGGAAGACCACTAGGCATGAACCAGGGGTGTCCATGCACTAATTCTGTGGCATTCTCTTCCCTCCCTGACCAGGTATCTCTGGGTGTCTTGGAACTTAGAAGTTAGTGTAAAGTGTCAAGGGTTCAAGTGCTCATGGCCACAGCAGCACTTGAACTAGGATTGAGTTTTGAATTTTGAGGCCGGCCAATCACCACTAAGGGAGACCACCTGAATGTGCCCTCTCCGTCTGGGTGCTGCTGTGAATGAGGAGCCCCGGGGCAGAGGAAAAGAGTATGGAGGTTCCATGAATGGGTTGCTCAGCAGAGCTCACATGCCTAAGGAGTAGGGAGGTGCATTTTCCATAGTGACCAGCAGGAGGTGCTGGGCAGTAAGGACCTCCAGGCCTATGGGATCTGGTTCCCGAAGTGAGGGAGTCTAGTGTGAAGCTGGGATTGCTTGAGCCACGCAAAGAGCTTGGGGTTTGGAGCTGGGTGGACAGGCCATTTCACATTCCAAACTCTGGCTCCTTCCGTCCTGGTGGGACCTGTGACGTCACAGGATAGCTTACTCGACTAGATCTCTAACTCACATTGTTTCCTTCAGTTGAGATGTGCTACAGGAGGACTCACTGAAGAGGCAGAGAGAGGAGGTTTGAAGTTTTAGTCCAGCTTGGGACTTTTTATTATTCCAAACATGAAAATGTGACTCCAAAACATCCTTCCAAAGCCATAAAGCTCCCCTTGCACTCCAGCTGTGCTCAGCTACCTTCACCCTGCTTTAATCAGCTCCTCCAGTCACAAAAGCACCACTCTACAGCTGAAATGTCCTTGCTCTTGTCCCAAGGGCACAGCAGACACCCTCCCACGTCCCTGACTGCAGGCCACATTCCTCCCCTAGCAAACTAGGTTTCCTCAAATCTGTGTTATCAGCCGCCTGTCCCTTTGGTTCTTTGTCTCTTCTTCCTTATGGTGAGAAGCAGAGAGCAGGCATCCCCCAGATCAGATGTGATCACTGCAAATACTCATGACTTATCCGGTCTTTGTTTTTACCTCCAACCCAGGAAAAGTTCGTCAGGGATCAGAAATGTGAATAAGCTCAGCAGAAATGTTGTTTTGCAATGTCAGCCCTTATGTGCTTCAGGGAAGCACAGGAAGGCCTTGGGCAGAATGGGGGATGGGCTGCAGAGATGATTCAGCCTTCAGAGGCCAGGCTCAAAACCAAACAGTAAGAGCTTGGTTTCCTGCACCCACAGCTTGTTGCTCCAGGTGCTATAGTTCTCATTTCTTAGTGAGATTTTAAAAGACAAAAAAAAGGACTCTTTTCATTTTAAATTTATTTAAAATGAATCTTTTAAGCCTAACCCAATTCTGCTGAGTTTCCTTTAGAACATTAAATTCATTTCAATTAATTAACTTTAAAGTCCAGGTTGAAACAGAGAATAGTCTTGGGAGTGACATATTTTGAATAGTGTTCCATTTCTGTGTCTGGTCTGCATCATCCTTGTGCTGGGGTCCAGGTCCGTGGTGCTCTGTGCATCAGCTTTAGGTTTCAGAGCAGTGTGGGCTCCAGGAAATGTCCAGCCACAAGGAAACATGCTTACCATAGGCCTCCTGCCCAAAATCCTATGTGGTATGGGCCCATACCACCTCATCCTACATAGGATTAAAACTTACTGTCCCACATCCTACATAGGGCCCAAACATTTATCTTTTTTGGTTGTTGTACTGCATTTGGCATAAAGACCTAGTTTCGTCCTTATATATCTGTTGCATGTCCCTACTTCCCTCTCTTCTTTCTCCTTCTGCTCTCCTCACCCATGAACCTTTCTCAAGCTACCAGGACACAGGCACTCCTAACACCATTCAGCTATCCAAGGGTTTGTGCTGAGCTGTTCCACAACACAACATGTCCATAGGGATCTCTCTACCACAGACTCCTGTAGCAGTTCCAGATTGACACATAGGTAGGCAGGGAAGCCTTCCTTTCATGACAGCTATTGAGCTTGTCTACGCACAGACAAATCATCATGTATCAGGGCTAATGTTTAAGCAGAAACTCTTAACTTGTCTTAGAGATATCTAGCCTCCTGCCTACTTCCTAAGGTCAGTGATGATGCCTAGATCTAGCTCTCTGTTCTTCTGCCCCTTGGAGACAGGATAGGGATGGCAGAGGCTCAGACAGATCTACAGTTTGATGTATTCATCAGCATGGATGGCATGTGGGCTGCAAAACTTACCTGGTCATTCCTCTTTGAGGCTGATGAATGTGATCTATGCACACGACACTCACTGTGTCTCTGTTCCTGGGGAAGCAAACCTGCATGCTGTTGCCTTCTGACTGTTGTGAATCCTGTGGTGATGGCCAAGGTCCCTGACTTCTTACCTAGGATGCACACACAGTGCCAAACTGCTGGATCTTTTAATGTTCTTTATTACTGACTCATTCATTGCATCTATCATTGGCTGAGTGGATATTCAATAATCCATTCATTTCTTTGTGTCTTTAGTAGGAGCTCCATTGTATTCCACTACAGTTCAGCCATTTTATACCAGTGTATACCAGCTTCAAGTTCACCAACAGGCATGGCAAACAACTCTCCTTTCTCCTCTTCCCATCCAGGCAATCCCTCTGACCACCTTTGTGTGTAACAGACCAAATGGAGTAAAAGTGCTCTTGAAAGTTAGGAAGGGTGGCGCATGACTTAGGTTAATGTGTTTGAGGCCAGCCTGGTCTATAGAATGAATATCAGGACAGTCATACTATAGAGAGAAACCCTGTCTCAAACAAACAAAAAACAGCATTCTCTACACATTTCTAATCAAGTGCAATGCAGCCATGAGTGGTAACCCTGTGATGAAAAGGATGCAATGGGCCCTTGACCTCTCACACCACCAATGTTGACAGGGAGAAGATTTCCCTTGATGAACAGAGTGGAGGTAAATAACTGGTCTGATATGAAGTCATTCACCAGAAAGGCAAGAGCCTTTTGGTGAGTCTCCAGTGTCTTAAGGAAGTATATGAATTTTTCCTGGACTCATGAAGGGAAGCATTGCTCCGGACTTTGATTTTCTTTAAAGGTGAAATGTCCCCTCCGGTATAATGTGCTTAAACACTATTCTTCATCTCATGGTGCTGTCTGTAGAGTTTTGGGACCTTCGGGTGAGTCTTCTAGTGCTGATTGAAGCAGGTGAGGGCTGAGGTTCATCTTCCGACATCAGGTTCCTCTCTCTGCATTCCTGACTGGTGTCGGTCAATAAGCAGTTTCTGTACAGTTCTATCACCACAGGCTGATACAATGTTTCTGCTAAGGTTCCCACACCATGATGGACTGTATTCTTTCATCTGTGAGCTAGAAAGAACTCTCCCAAATGCTGCATCTGTCACTTGTATTTCCATACAGAGAAAAAAAGATTAACAATAAAGATCAGAATGTTTACCAAGTCACTGATAGTGAATCCCTCCTCTCATCTATGGGGTTAGCTGTCAAATGCTTTTATATTTACTTAATTTTCCAGGATTTAATAGATGACATCATATTTACTAATATTTGCATTTCAGTACTTTGACTCATGTAGTTGTTTTCCATGTCCAGTCAACGCCACGCATACTTTTGACTAGAATAGACTAGGTCTGGCCAGGCAGGAGACGATGCCAGCAGGGCATAGGGTCTACACTTCTGTGCTTGTTTTCTATGAAATTGAGCCCAAGGTTTCCTAATTACTTATTCTGGGAACTTGAACATGATTTTTAATTACTTAAAGTGTGTTTGTTAATCAGTCCTAGATGGAGATAGGAGTGTTCTATGGAGAATGTAATCGTAATCTCCCATAAGGTGAACAGGCCTCTGGCTCAGGGTGTGGCAGGGAACCCTCTGGCAGGCCCAGATTTCCAAGTTACATTGTCTACTTTAGGCAGTCACTATTAAAATACAACATAAGTAGGGCCCTGACAGGTCCCACCACTGGTGAGAAACACAGTGTGTGACAGAATACTCCATGCAAAGAGAGCTTGAGTATGGAGTTACATTGAGATGAGGGTATTAGAAGGATAGGGGGAGGGAGCAAAGGGATAGACACAGAGACAGAGGGGAAGATAAGAGAGGGAAGATGAGAGAGAGAGGCCAAGATCTGCTTCCCTTGAGGTCTGGAGTGGGCAGGACTTGTCTCTTAAAGGCACCTTTGCAATTGTATACCTATTAGGACCTTGTTCTGGTGAGGGTACAGCCTGTGTACATCCTGCCAGATGACAGAACAGGCCAGCATAATACCCGAATCCTAGCAGTCATAACAAATAAAAAATCCATGTATGTATGTGGCGTACTTCAGTCATTCTAAACCTGTTGCTTCTTTTAAGTAATTCAAGAAGGAAAAGCAAATCAGTATTCTATGTGGCTATTTGATTTCTAACCTGGAATGGGCTCTTACTTTGAGTTTTACACAGGAAGCACTTGTAATGGAGAATAAATCCTGTTCTGACCATCAGCGACATGATTGTTGAAGATATGATATAAATTCAGATTGTTAGACATATCTAGTCCTGACCAGAAGGACCCCTAAGCTCACCTCTAACCAGATCCCTGGAAATCTTATCCATTTAGCTCTGGTCTACAAACTCCTAGTTAATTAGTTTTGTTTTTCTGAGATAGATCATTCTCTATAACCCAACCTCATGAGAAACGCACAGCAATCCTCCTTCCTCATTTTCCCCAGTGCTGTGATTATGGGTGTGAACCATCATGTCTCGATCTGGCTTTTAACCTTCAACTAATTAATTTTTTGAAAGAAAATGTCATTATGTACCCCAAGCTGAGTCCTCATTAGCTCTCTTCCTGCCTCCTCAATGCTTGGATTCTTTTCATCTGTTCATGAAGTGAATTCCCTTTGTCCTCCTTCAACTACAGTACAGGCAGAATTGGACACCCCAGAACAGGTCATCATTTCTCTTGGCCTATCCTACCTCCATCAAAGACTCCTTCCACGTCATGGAGGTTTCTTCCCATACTTCCGCATCTTTCCAAACCATAGAGTCTGCTTCCTCCTGTATCCAGAGCCACGCGCAGGATAGTCAAGTTACAGGATGAAAAAAAATTCTTGGACTTTGACAATATCTGAAGCAAGTTGTGCTGGTGTTTATCCAAATGGTGAGAATTTGAGCCAAATTTCAAGCAAGCTTGATTTTTATTGGGATGCAACTGAGGGCTGACCAGCCACTGTCAACGAAATTAGGTTAAAGAGAGAGCAGCCCAAATTCACTTCTTTGCCCTTTTTAAGGAGTAAAATCTCTAGTACTTTTACAGAACTGAGACAAAGGGGAAAGATAGAATTAAAAGAATACTTAAAAAAAAAAGACATAGTGTTATTCCCCCTCCACATGTGGTTAGGAGGGATCGGGGAGGTCAGGAGGACTCAGAGAGGGACAGGGAAGGTCAGGATATTTTCAAAAGCAAATCAAGATCATGGGCTTGGGAAGGACAGGATCCAGGAAACAGTTATCCAACTCTCACTGTAAATAGAAACTTATTTTTAAAATACAGCATAATGGAGCTGGCCTTTAAAATGGAGTCAGGCAGATTCCTGTTGGCTTGAATATAAGTGGCCCCCATAGGCTCATATATTTGAATATTTGATCTTTAGCAAGTGTTTCTACTTGCAAGGGATTGAGGAGTGCTGCCTTGTTGGAGGAAGTATATCCCTGGGCGTGGTATTTGGAGTTTCAGATGTCCAAGGCAGACCTAGTGGCTTCCTCTCACACTCTTCTCTCTCTTCATTCCGTCTGCAGATCTGGATTTAGAACTCTCAGATTCCCTAACACCGTGTCTACATGCATACCTCCATATTCCCCAACATGGGGACAATGGACTAAACCTCTGAAACTGTAAGGAAAGTCTAGTTAAATGCTACCCTTTAAAAGAGATCCTGTGGTAGTGGTGTCTCTTTGTGGCATTACAATATTAAGACATACGGATATTAAATCTTTGATAGGTCCCTTTTCTATGTCCACAAATCCTCCCCATTCTATTCCTTGCCTCTTTCCTGAGACTCTTAGAGTCTGCCTGTAGGTTGATAACTGCAGTCTCCCCTATCTTGAGAAGGCAGAGGCTCAGGACTGGGTAAGTGTGCTTTTCATTTAGTGAACATTTATTCTTACCATCATGTTTCTTTCCTCCTTCTAAATTCATGCTGTCTTTTGGTTGTAAGACAAGATTTTTCTATCACAGGAAGAAGGTCATTAAACTTGGAAACCCCTGATACTTTAGTCAAAGCATAGCATGGAGTACTGACCAGGAGAGTTGTAAAAGTATAAGAGCTTATCAGAGCCTTAGGACGGGAAATGGTGGCACTTCCCTCTTCTTCAAAATGAGACAATTACCAGGGAACAGAGAGTGGGGTTCACAGCTGATTGAGGTAAGAGTTCATCCTTTATGATGTCTGGGTATGTACATTGTTAAATACCTGCTTAAACGTAAGAAATCTAGGAACTGACCTTTGTACAACAGATGTGAGTGGCTCTGTCTGTTTCCTCAGGAAGAAGTTTTTCCAGAAAGGCCTCTTAGCAATACCGATGTCACCTTGAGATTGTTACCAAGTGCATTCAATATGGATCTGCATATCAACAAGGTTCCTGGGTGATGGTTGGGACATTAATCTTCCCGATCCAATGCAACACAGTCTCTGGCAAACTATGCTCAAGTTTTACATAGTGAGGAGCCTTATGGGGTGACACAGTAGGAGGGAAAGAGATTTGAGTCTTGGTGCTTCCCCCAAAGTGTTTGTGGTTTATACTTGACAACACATTTTAAGATGTTTGTACAGATAAATGGAAGTGTAATTTTTAGTGTCTGTTCCCTAACTCCAGAATTCAGACTTGCTTTGCAGCCCACAAGATCATTGGTTAGTCTTCAGCCATGTTGAGGCAGAGCTAAAGAAAGGCATCCCATCATCACAGTTGACTAAAGCCAGAGCAGGAAATGTCACATGCAGCTGGTGAAGCTTCTAGCTAATGTCAGGAAGGTGAGTCTTTTTGACTCTTCTTGTAGAGATTTTGCATCTATAGTGACCTCAGGCACACGTATCTCTGACTCCAGAAGTTTGTCATTTTGCCCTTTAATTCTATGCTACTTTCCTCTCTGCCTTCCTGTCCAGGTATTATATACCTTCACCTACATGATCTGGAATTTCAAGCCTTACAGCAATACTGACCTTTAAATATAGGACATAGGACAAGAAATGCAGGTCCAAGGTGGATCTATTTGAGGCTAGAATGGAGCTACATAGTGAAACCCTGATTGAATCAGTCAGACAATCAATCAACATTTCCCCCACTTAATAGCAGCGACTTTCATCAAAGTAATACTTTTCTTAAAGAAGTAGTGATGAGTCTGGAACATTTACTGTCCATATAGTCCACTTAATTTCACTTCACAGCATCCTATTTTGTAATTCTGTTTCCTCCAGGAACAAAATGCTATGTGCTGAGAGGTGATGTGTTCAGAACAGGTAAGGAGTGGTTAATGAGTCACACAGACAGCTGGGTTGTGCTTGCAGAGTGCTTAGTAGGAAACTCAGAATACAAAGCTTTCTCTTCCTCTCCAGGGTTTCAGGTTTCATCCCTCCTCCTTCGTTCAGGAAATATTCTTCCTCTCAGTTCAGAGATGTCTGGTGTAGAGGCTGAAGAGACTTCCATGGGCATGCTAAAGACAGAAATGTCTGCCCCAGACCACCTACCAGAGGGAGACATGGGTATGTATTTGATGCAGTTTGAAACAAACTAAAAGGGCAGAGAGGAGCTTCCCCAGGGCTTGGGAGGAACTGAATCTCCAGCCTGTTAAGCCATCAGGGCTTTGTATAAGTGGAAATGCTTGGAGGTCTCATGTACCTTACTTATTCTGTCGAGTATATAGTATCCAAATAGGCAAGACAAAAATGAATGATGAGTTAATTTTAAGAGCCCGAGGCATAGTTTTTGTTTGATTGTTTTTGGGGGGATTGGATTTTGTTGTTGTTTGCTTTTTCATTTGTTATTTGTTTTGTTCTTGATTTTGGTGGTGGTGGTGGTGTGTGTGTGTGTGTCTGTGTCTGTGTGTGTATGTGTGTGTAGTTTTCTAGTTCCCTCTTGATGTCATAATTTGCACTCTTATGAGTTACAGGAAGTTGCTGTAAACCATACTTTTTATGTCCCAGATGGAAAGAATTTCAAACACAATACCTTTCAATATACTCAGCTAAGGAAGTTCCCTATGGGGCTAGGGCCTGGGATTTTCAGATCCACAGTGATTCAAAGGAAAGGCAGGGAGGAAAGAGATGCAGTGGTTGATTGTGTGGCCACTTCTCCCCCTAGCAAATCACACACACACACACACCACCACCACCACCGCTACCACTACCACCACCACCACCACCACCACCAAATCGTCTGGTATTTTCACTCTACAGAAAATTATGGAAATGAAGAATCTTGTGGGATTTCTGTTTTAGTATTTAGGGAGAAAACTGTCTTCTGTGTTTGGAAACTGTTGACTTCATTCTTATTTCTACTTCTTTCTTCCCTTTTCCATTGCTTTAATTTTTCTTTGTGTGTTTTAGTGAAAGAATATTGAATTTTCTGGAAAGTAGCATTCATACTTGCCATCAAAAGCAAGTTCATAAAAATGTAGATGTTTTTCAGCTAGGTAAAATAGTCCCATAACTGAAAATATTTCCATACTCCTTACAGACCCCCCCCCAAATAAACACTCCACAGTTCTTGGACACACGGTAGCACAGCCTGTGGATTTTTCTTACCATTTTTCTATGTGCTTTGATATTTTCCATAACAACATTTTTGTTTTAATTTAAAAAATCAAAACAGAAACAGAAACAAAAAAAACAAAAAGTAAGGAAAGAAAGCAGTAAGAGTTTTCAGGTAGAAAACAACAAAAGACAACCTGTTGTCACTTTTAGCACACCAAAGCACATGCTGGCCTCCAGGCTTCCTCCTTGCCTGTGGCCCTTCTCAGCTCTTTTCAATCTGCTCCCTACCCTAAACTTCTCCATATCTTGGGCTTCCCTCTCCCAGTCTTGGTGTCCTATAGCCCTGCCATGCTGTCTCTTACCCCCTCTCTTACTCCTTCTCTTGGTCTTCACTCTTATCTTCTTCTCCCCTGGTCTCACCCTCCTCCCTTATCTTCAACTCTGCCCCCCCTTCTCTCTATCATCATGGTCCAAGTCCAGCTGCTGACCATCTTAGTCTATTACATTCTCTTGATGCTCTGGACTCTTCCAGAGGCCTCTGGCTGTATTCTTCTTTATGTCTACAATTTAAACCTTCCCCTTAACTATACAATTGCATTCATGTACATTTCATGAACTTTTAGAGCATATGTAACTATGAAATCTTTATCATAGTCACATTATAGACTCAGACTCCACCCCAGTAACCCTGTGCCCTTCTGTAGATATTCCTTTCCTCTGTACCCAGCCTATGGCATCTTTGTTTTTTTCAGTGCTTAAACACTTGCTTTTCAAGAATGTCATGTAGCTGGATCCCTACATTAATCATACATTTGAGATTCATTCACAGTGCATTTTATAGTTATATATCAACTATGAACACAGTAGCTATAGTAGAAGAGGTTTCATAACATGATTGATTGAGGTGTAAGATGTAAATTACGAGTATGTATTTCAAACCTGAACACAAAAAGAGTTTTCAAACAGGTCAGGGAAACCTGACAGGAAACTAGCGGGTAAGAGAATGAGCAAAAAGAGAGCGGGTAGTCAAAATTTCTCAGCAGAAAACCAGTGCCCTGTCATCAGATTCTCCAAGTAAACTGCACATGAACTTGGTGGGATTTTGTTGTTGTTTGGAATTTGGTGGTGATGGCGGTTGTGGGGGGGGGGGTTTACACATGAGCCTTGACTCACATCTAAAGTCAAGAAAACAGCTACCTGTATCTGGTTATCTCCTGATTTTGTGCATGTTCCAGGGATTAAATCTAGGCTATCAGGCTTGACCCACAATACACTTTTATCCACTAAGCCACCTTGCTGGCCCAAGGCCAACTGCTTTTGTTGCCAACTACTTAAGGGTTACTAAAGAGGGCAACAAGTTTTTGCGTAAGGATCTCTGGGAACAGAAAGATGAGGAATATTTAGCCAGCATAAGAAATGGGCAAATGCAAGCCCGAGGTCCAGGTTTTCTTTTCAATTACTTCCCCAGGTCTAAGTAATATTGTTTCACTTCGTCACAAGCTCAGGGATATTTGAGTTGTTGCACACAGAGACCACATTAATAAAGCTGCTAGAATGCAGACAGCTTCTTTATGTAAACACAGGCATTTCCGTTAGACTTGGGTTATGAGGGAAATACATTCAAATTTTAGCAAACCACCAAACTATGTTTTCCCCAAACATTGGTAATATTGAGCATTTTTAACAGATGTATTTACTGTAGTTTGTCATTTATTACATTTTTGGTATATTTTTATTTTTTAAAATCAATGTCAGCTTTATTAAATGTGTGTGTCTGTGGACTGTAAACTGGGCAAGGTGGACAGTTTCTTAGGTAGAGAATGGAAGGTATCTCTTCTACATATGATGCTAAGATAGTTTCTTACAATAGTGATGATTCATACCTCATTCATTGAACAATAAATGATGCAAAATGGATAAAGATGTAAATATGAAGTCTGTTGTATGCCATGAATATGCTTTATTACCATTGGTTAATAAAGAATCTGCTTTGACCTATGGCCATATAGAATATAGCAAGTCAGGAAATCCAACCAGAGACAGAGGAGGAATGAAGGTGGAGTCAGGCAGATGCCATGTAGCTGCCAATAGAGAAAGATACCAGAAACTTACTGGTAGGCCACAGCCTCATGGTGATACAGAAATAGAAATGTGTTAATTTAAGATATAAAAACTAACTAGGAAAATGCTTGAGCCATTGACCAAATAGTGTTGTAATTAATTTAGTTTCTGTGTGATTATTTGAGTATGAACAGCCAGGAAACAAAAAAGCAGCATCAGCTTACAAGTTTCATAGGTAAGGAAAGGATGGTAATTCTTCTGCATATGATGCTAAAAATGTTGGTTCCCATGATGATGACTCATACCTCATTCATTGTATAATAAATTACTCAAAATGGACAACAGACACAAACATGAAGTCTAGAACTTTAAATCTATTTGAAGAAGAAGAAACTTGTCAGTGCACGTGTCTCAGGCAGAGATTTCTTTACCTACACACAGAAAAATAAAATAGATTTAGTATTTCTGATCCCTGACAAAAGAATTGAAAGATTAAAAAATGTACTGATAAGAGTTTTATATTTTCTTGTTGATGTTGTTTATTTTTTTCACTCTCTCAAAATAAATTGTACCTACAATATATTGAGATCTTTAGGAACCCAATGAAAGGGAACAGAGAATTGACTCAGAGGTTAAAAGCTATTGTTGCTCTGCCAACAACTGAATACGAGCATGTTCTACTACATATACAATTTTGTGTTTGGCAGTCTTGTGAGAGCTACAATGCTTATATTTGTCTGCATTTGACAATTGCTAGTGTATAAAAATGCAAATTATTTTAAGCACTGATATTGTGTCCTGCCGCATTGTAAACTCATTCATTCCTTTTAGGGCTCTTCTAAAAGACTCCTTAGAACTTTGTATGTAGATCCATCCATGCTGTCTTAATAGCAACACTTTCATCTCTCTTTGTGGAGTATGCCTCTTATTTCATTTTCTCATCCTTATGTCCTGGATAGGAACCCAACAGTCATTCTAGAATGGTTAGCAGACATCCTTGCCTTGCTCTGGGTGACTGGGGGAGAACATTCATGCTGATTTTAGTTGTAGTTTTGTTTTCATTTATTCTGGATAGCTCCTATTAGGTTCAGAAAATTCATTTAATTACTAATATGCTGAAAGTCCTTACTGTGGATTTACAGTAACTTGTGTGTGTACTTTGCTGAAATGCTCCTTTTTAATTTTCTTATTCTGATTATATGTCAAACTGAATTTAGTTAGTTCATTATAGTTAAATAGAAGATACATCGGTAGATAGATAGATAGATAGATATATCGATAAATGATAGACAGACAGGAACACAGACAGATATATAGAATGGGGTCTACTGTAGTCCATCTAAGTTTGAAACTCAATATTTAGCCAAGACTAATGTCGAACTCCTGACTCTCCTGCCTCCACCTCCCATGTGCCAGAAGAACACTCCTGTATTACCCCAGTTTACACACTGATTTTCCTTTCATTAATATTATTATTAGAGACCCATCTGTCCTAACCTTGCCTCTTCTTATAGCACTAAATCTGTAAGTGGTTTTTTGTTGTTATTTTCTTTTCACCATTATCTTCACTGTTTCTCTTTCTTGCTCTTTCATTCCTCCCTAATTCAATAACTATTGACTGAGATTTCTGTCCCACGCAGTTTTGCAGCCATTCAGTACCAAAGAAAACACACAGGTCTACATTAACCATAAACTGGTTGGCCTATTATCTCAGGCTTCTTATTAACTCTCATAACTTATAGTAGCCCATAATTCTTGTCTGTGTTAGGCATGTGGCTTGGTACCTTTATCAGTAAGGCATTCTCATCTTGCTTCCTCTGTGGCTGGGTAACGAATGCAGACTGAGCTTTCCTCTTCCCAGAATTCTCCTTTTTTGCTGCCCCACCTCTATTTTCTGCCTGGTCTCCCTGCCACTACTTCCTGCCTGGTCACCCCACCAATACTTCCTGCCTATCTACTGGCCAATCAGCATTTCATTAAAATACAAGTGACAAATCTTTACAAAGTACAAGACCATATGTGGCATGGATGTGCCCCCCTTCAGTAGTAAGTAAACTAATTCTTAATGGCCAATGTGTAGCTATCCCATGTTTCAAACAGGTGAATATGGCTAGTGAATATAATTGTTTATTGTACAATAAAGTATGTTTTGCAAGGAAGAAAGTTGGTTCTTCCCATCACTGCTTTCCTATAGCTCCTGAGAGTGAGGGCAGATGAACTGCAATTACCTCTGAAATGGTTACAGTGGTAGTAAAGACCCTTTAAGGGAAAACTAGTGGCCAAGAACAGAACCTCTGTCCTGCCTGGAGATCTAATGTTCCAGCAATTACAATGTCACACAAAGCTCTGTCTTCCCTCATGTCTAAAAAACAAAAACAAACAACCAAACAAACATCACAGGAAAATTGAGTGGAAAGTACTGAGACTCTTTTCATTTTCTGTCCTCCCCCTGATCCATTTCCCCAAGTCCAACAGTCTAGAGTGAAAAGCACACGCTCAGTGTAAGAATAAATGTTGACTGTTATGAAAACTTGTTTTTGACAGTGTGCCTTCTGTGGGAAATGGATAGGTACTTGTGTCCACTCTTACTTCATCACACAACATAGCCTCAATGCCTAACTATCCATGGGTTTCCAGGAATATGTCTCCCCAACCTAGTACAGGAGTCTATTTCTGTCTAGGCCCCTTCTTGGCTCCCCAGCTCCCAGAATTGCTGTAGGCCTGAGAAGAACCAGAGGTCCTTATCAGTGACCTAGAGTTCACTCTGTTCTCAGTGTTGTGCCAGACTGTCTTGTCACTGTGTTAGGCTACACTCTCCTGCAGGAAGCCATCTGTTATCTCTGGTTCACGCGCACAGGGTTAAAGGGAGAGGCTTCCAGCTAGACAAGCACTGAAAGTCCTTGGGACTTAGTAAAGTTGTTTTGTATTAACCGTTTCACTTCTAAGTTAGAGCTCTGAAGAGAAACAAAACACAAAGCAAACCAGTAAATGAAAAGTCAGTCTCCAGATGGCTCCACCATGCCTGCCATGGACTCTTGTTCTCTTCCAGCAGGATTTTGTGATCTGGAGGTTGGGAGAGGCAAGCTGAGGGCAGGGGGATCAGGGAGAAAAGAGAAGGGAGAGAGGGAGAGAAGTAGAAAGAAAGAGAGGTAGAGAGAGGGTGAGAGAGAGAAAGAGGGAAGGGGGAATATTCCAGTATTTTAAAAAGTTTCGGGATGTTTACAATTTTCCTTAGCATATGTTCATAAATGATAAAAGCAATGTTAAATTTGTTTTTTGTGAGGATGATGACATTCTGCTGCTACAATTCTGAAGCACCTGCATTCTAAATCCAAACCCTTCAAGTCCTCAATTTCAGTTCTGGAGCAACCTGACGCCTTCTTCTGACCTCTGCAGGCACCTGCACTCACAGACACAGACCCACAGACAGGCACAGCCACATACATAGAATTCAATATAATACAAATAAATTTAAAAAAACTCCAACTCTGCTTCATAAACTGTCTAGTCCTGAAATTCTTTTTAGCATCAAAGTAATGAACTTTGGTTTGGCCCAAGTAAAAGGTCCCTAAAAATCTGTGCAGTTCTCAACCTGTGGGTTGTGACCTCTTTTGGGAGAATCAAACAACTATTTCACAGGGGTCAAATATCAGATATCCTGCATATCAATATTGATATTCTGATTCATAACAATAGCATACAGTAGCAATGAAATAAATTTATGATGGGCGCCACCACATCATGAGGAGCTGTATTAGAGGGGCACAGCATTAAGCACGTTGAGAACCACTCATCTAGAGGCATTTCTTGGACTGGTAAGGGTGGCAGTGGATATGTCTTTTCTAACCCCACACCAACCACCAAACACTTCCATATCTGAACCTGTCATATGACACAGCCTGAATCACTCATAACTGGCTCCAGAATAAATGATCTCTTATTCCCAGAGAGGTGAGAAATATGTTCACTGTCTGTGGACACTGTGGTCTCCAGCTCTCTCCATTCTGACTCTGTCTCCCAGAGATTCCGTCTCTAATTCTTTAGCACACAAATCCTCTAATCTGACTCTGGTGCTCCTTTCTTAAGTGATGTCCTCAAAACTCAGAGTTGTAGCAACATGGGCTAAACTCTCCAGAGGATCATTGCCCTTTGGTTGGTAGTCAAGGCAGGAAAGGGTTAATAATTACGAAGGGGAAGTGTGTTGTCATGATACACAGGCTGAGTGCACATAGGAACCACCCACAAACACAAACGGTTTTTCTTCCCTCTCAACAGTTTTAGTTTCTATCCAAGATGAGTGCTGCAGAGCCTGCAGAGGCTTTTGTGGGCATGCTCAGGACCACAGACAGCCTGCGTGAGGTCAAGATGGGTATGTATTTAATGCATAAGCGAACAGAACTACAAGAGCAGAGAGGTGTTTGCAAGGGACAGCAATGGACAGGGAGGGCAGGGGAGCTGAACTTCACGTCTTTAAGTCTGTCACAGTGAGTTTCTGCAGAACCAGAGAATTCAGATAGGAGTTTAGTTACCTAAGAGACTGTTATATTAGTTATTCTATTGGGGCATAAAATACTTAAACAGTTCTCGCACAAGAGAAATGAACAGTGAATTGCCATACAAAAACCTGATTTTTTTTTCTTTGTTCTTGGTTTGCTAGTCCACTCTTTTCCTAGGGATCTGGTAAATTACACTCTGGCGAATCACACCAAGACCCTGAGGAACATGCTTGCTCTACAAGTTCCACAGCAAAGGCAAATTCAAACAACAACAGTTTGTTTACAATGTGTAGTGGCAGAGGGTGCCTGCGAAGCTGGGGCTTTTGCTGTAATGAAAAAGGATGTAAGGAGGAGACAGGAGGTCTGGGTCCAGGCTGATCCCTCCCAGGACAAAATCCTCTGCATTTTGAGCTGCGAGTGAATTATGGAAAACGAATATAAAGGGTTTTCTACTTCAGTCTTCAGGAAGAAAGCAAAATTGTGTTTCTTGCATTTGAAAATGGTCATGCTTCATTATACTTTGCTGTTGTCTTCTTTTTTCCTTCTTACCTGTCCCTCCACCTTATTTATTTTTATTTATGGAAAGAATATTGGATTTTGAGAAACAAGACTAGTATTTACCAAACTACAAAATTCATAACAAATGCTGTTGCTTATCACTTAAACCAAGTATTATTCTAACTGAAATTTCCTATTATTAAAATAATTATTAACTATTGATAATACTGCTGCTGCTTCTGATTGCTGCTTATCAATTGATTCTTTGAGAACATTTCATAATATATTCCAAACTGGCTATAGTTCCTGCTTCTTTTGCCCAGCAGCATTGACTTTTGAAACCAAATACTTACCCAAAGGGAACACACTTCTTGTGAAAGTGGTGCCCCCGTCCAAAGGGTGGATGTTGTGTAACTGGAGGCATTCTGCAACTTCTCTCTTCTGAAACCATCTCTGGGTCTGTGAATGAAGTGGGTTTTTGTGTTTTGTTTTTTGCTTTATCATTTTGTTTTGTTTTGCTTTGCTTGTTTTCAAAATAGGGTTTCTTGGTGTAGCTCTGGCTGGTCTGGAACTCACTCTGTAGACCAGGCTGGCCTCAAGCTCAGAGATCCTCCTCCCTGCCTCTGCCTCCCCAGTAAAGGGATTGAAGGCTTGAGCCACCATCATTAGGTGTACATTTCTGAGTTTTGAAAACATATACCCATTATGTCTCCTTCACAGTGAAATACAAATCTATAACTCCACCCAAATTCCTCTGAGGCCCATTGTAGATTTTCGCCAGACACTCCCTTCCTCTGTTACCATGGCCACCCCTGATCTGACACTTCCTTTACAGAAGCTGTTCCCATGGATCCTACAGTCTGGTAGTCATCCACATGTGACATTTGTGTGTCAAGGACAAACAGTTGATCTTAGATTTATGTTCCAGGCACCACTGATCTACAAACAGTTCTGGATTCAGAAATTTGAAAGCAGCTCACAAAGTACAACATCTGCTTTGTTTTACAGAAGGTTAAAAAAAAAAGCCAACAGGAAAACAGGTGTATTAGGTTAGCTCAAGAAGAAACAACTTAATGATGGTTGGAGTGACCAAACACACACACACACACACACACACACACACACACACACACACACACACACACACACACGCACGCACGCACACACACATCTCTGTGATCAGCTTTTCAAGATAAGTTGCATGACAGATAGCTTGTTTTGTAGCTCCCTGCTCTAGAGCTGTGGAAAATCTAAGCCTAAAGAAAGACAACACAAGTATCATGGCGGGTGTGGAATGCTGGCAAGAGACAGCTTATGCCTTGCAGAGAAAGCTGGGGTATGGAGATCTTATTTAGAAGATATTGGGAGGGTATTAAGGGAGATAAAGAGAAAGAGAGAGAAACACACAGAGAGAGACACAGGGGAGGGAGTAAGAGGAGCAAAAGGAAAGAGGGAGAAGGAGAGAAAGAGCAGCCCCAACAGAAGGACAGGAGGTAGAGAGAGAGGAAAGAGGTCAAACCCAGTTTGTCTCAGTGGGCAGAAAGAGACAGGGAGTGGGCAGAACTTGTCTCTTAAAGGGACAGGGTACTGTCTGGATTCATCCTGCTAGGTGACAGGGCAGGTCAGCATAATCATGATTCTAACACCTAAGGAACAGATGGACACAGTGTGAGAGACGGTCAGGCACAAGCATATGCTCCATGTTGTCCTTTAGAATGCCCCATCTTCAGTGCTCAGTAATATTTATTTACATTTTCAGAGTTGGAGGATATTTGGCTTGTCGCAAGATGTCAATTTAAAAAATAGTATTTTATATTTTTATAAGAATCCCCAGAGTTACTATCAATATTCACATGTAGATTTTATTCTTTAGTGAAACGTGGGTTTTGATTTCCCTTGGGGGACTATGTGGGTAGCAGGGCCAGGGCATATAGTAAGTATATTTTCATTTCAACAAACTGATGACTTGTTTCCAATTGTCTTTTCTAAAAACCTCAACATATTTAATACATCATCTTTGTTAGCCAGTATTCCAGTATTTGGCACATTTTTATTCTCTCCCTCTCTTTTTTTCTCTCTCTCTCACACACACACCAATGAGTTCTCAGGATACAACTTCTTTTTGATCTATGTTTTGCAAAAAATTGTTTTTTTGAATTCCCTTTGCAGGACTCAGAAAAGTGTCTTTTTAAATTATGCCAAATTCCAAGTGTTCCATTTTCTATAATATGGATAAATATTTTTGGATTATAACTGAGACATTTTTATTCAAGACTAGCTCACAGAGATTTTCCTTTTCTCTTTTCCTCAGATAGTTCTATAGTTCTAGGTTTCATGCTTGGGTAGCATTTCATAGGTGGTAGAAGGAGGGAGCATTTAGTATGTGGGTACAGATTGTCTCAGACAGTAGGTAGAAGGAAGGTACAGGCAGGAAGAAGCAAGAGTAGAACAGTGTGCAGTGTGCACAAATTTCAGTCTCCTGGGAGGATGACTTATAGCAACCTCATCTTCCTAAATATGTCAAACCCAGTTTAATATGCCAGGTCCACATGATGAGCTTGTTTCCTAAGTTGTTTTATTATTTTTTTTGTCTGTCCTTTAGGTTTATAGGTCTGTACTTTTGCCAAAACCATGCTTATATTTATGTTTCTGTAATTCTGTGATTAGATGGTGTCATTTCTGCAAATTTGGCCTCTTTTTTATTCTAAATATCTTAGCTAGTCTAATTCCTTTGAATTTTCATGTAATTTGAAAGATATCTTGTGCTGAAGAGATGGCATGTGGAATAGTGATATTTTACTTATGTTTTATAAATAAAGTTTGCATGAAGACCAGAAGGTAAAACTAAGCCACTAGAGGCCACGTAGTTTTTGAGAGACAGAGGCAGATGGATCTCTGTGAGTTCAAGCCCACCCTGGGTTACACAAGATCACTGCAGAATCATATCCAGATGGTGGTGGCTTACACATTTAATCCAAGCACTTGCGAGGGATATAAGACTGGTTGAGACAGGAACTCATTCTTTTTTAGTCTGAGGATTTCTTAGAGGTAAGAGTTCTTTAGTGGATTGGTTGCTTTGCTTTTCTGATCTTCAGGTTGAAACCCAGTATCTGTCTCTGGGTTTTTGTTAATAATGCTACAACGTGGTTAAAAGCACTGGCTGCTCTTGCATAGGACCCAGGTTTAGTTCCTAGTACCCTTATGTCCATTCACAATGGTCTGTAACTCCAGTTCCAAGGAATTCAACACCCTCTTCTGAACTCCTTGTTGATTAGTTGTGCATATCATGCACAGACATGTAACAAATTTTTTTGTCTCTCCAGCTTTAATTAATAAGAAGCTTCTTATTAATTATGAAATCTTGGCCTTAGCTTAGGCTTATTGTTAACTAGGTCCTAGAACTTAAATCTACCCATTTCAGTTAATGCATGTTTTGCCTTGTAGTTTCTTAGCTTCGTTTGATTCTGTATGTCAAACTCTCTCAGTGTCTCATTGGCATCTCTATTTTACCTCCTCTTCTTTTCTCTACACGGAAATCCTGCCAATCTCCCCTACACATCTATTGGCCATTTAGCTATCTTTATAAAACCAATCAGAATATGACTTGGCAAATGTTCACAGTATGCAATTATTCTGCAGCATACATATATGAAGGCATATCTACCATAAGCATAAAGTAAAAAATAAAGTTAAGAAGAATAATAGACTTTGCTTATTTCTTTGAAATGCCCTATATCCATAAGTGTGTTGGGAAGAATTCCTTCAATTCCTAACTTGCAGAGAGTTTTTTCTATTTTGGAGTAATATTAATTTATTTCATACAATTTTGAAAATTTTTAAAATGCTTCCATGTTTCACCCATTAATTACATCAATGTGTTCTATTATATTACATTTATATGTGTGTTTACTAATTTATTTACCTACTAGATTTACTTACTAGGTTTTAAAAAACTGATTATTATGTACTCCAGGATGGACTCAAACTGCCTTTGTATCCAAGGCTGGTCTTATACCCCTGACTCTCCAGCTTCTACCTTTCTAGCACTGAAAGTGCAGAAGTGTCCCATCTGAGTAAATTAATCTTTTAAAGCTGCTTGAGATTGATTTTCTCATATTTATATTTTTCAGGTAAAAAGCT
The DNA here is from genome assembly GCA_004026605.1 of Ondatra zibethicus. Lineage (NCBI taxonomy): Eukaryota > Metazoa > Chordata > Mammalia > Rodentia > Cricetidae > Ondatra > Ondatra zibethicus. Next base: position 41,800 of record PVIU01006156.1, on the reverse strand, counting down.
CAAAAGAAAATGTCACAGAATCGTCTCCCCCATGTCTCCTGCTGGGCTTTACTGCTGCTGTGCAGTGATCATCATCCTCACTGGAGCTGTGATTGCACTTTCTGTGGCTCTGTCATTGTCAGGTGAGTGACATTCTCCAGATCCTGCAGCATTGTCCACATCCACACTGTCAGTTACACTTACTGAGCCCTGTGAGCCAGGCACTGTGTGAAGGGCAGGAGAGAAAACACACTGGAAGTTCCTGTTCTCTGGGAACTTAGGGTCTAACAGAAAGATGCAGCAAAGGAACAGCACAGGCTGTGATGTGCGCAGGAGGCCAGGCTATGAATCCCTGGGAAGAGGACATTCAGCAACCTCTAGAGCAATGCAGGAGATATATGTCCACCTTGGGAAACTATTCAAGATATAGAACACAAAGAACAATACCCAAAGAAAGAAACTCAAGGAAGTGTTAGTAAAGAGAAGAGTAATATGGCCTGGAAGATACAGTACCTCCCCCATTACCCATGGTGTTAGTTAAAATGGTGAACTGTATTTTGAAAGTATTCAATGAAAGGTTTTTGAGGTGATCAGTTTATAGGATTTTAGAACCACACTGTTCTAACAGTGTAATACAAGTCTTGTACTATTTCCCTCTATGCAGGAGACTTATTTAGCTCTCAGTCTTTTGGCCACCAGGTTGAGAGGGTAAAGATGAAAAAGGGGTCATAGTAAGTTTTGTATATAGCCCATGTGCTGTTGGACAATGGTCTTGTACCCTGTCACTTATATTGTATTGTTTCAGTGAAATGGTGATTTGCCAGTAGCCAGGCAGGAAGTAGAGGCAGGGCAATCAGGCAGGAAGTAGAGGTGGGACAACCAGAACAGGAGAATTCTGGGAAGAAAAATGAGTCAGTCTGCAGTCATCACAGAGGAAGCCAGACACAGAGAAACAAGATGAGAACACCTCACTGATAAAAGGTACCAAGCAACTTAACTAACTCAGACAAGAATTATGGGTTAGTGTAAGATGTAATAATTAGTTAATAAGAGGCCTGAGCTAATAAGCCAACCAGTTTATAATCAAGGTGGACCTCTGTGTGTTTATTTGGGACTGAATGGCTGTGGAACCAGGCAGGACAGAAACCTCGGTCAATACCCATGAACACAGATGAACAGACGCATCTGGGATACAGACTTAGGTGAATCAGCTCAACTTTATTCCAGAGTATAAGGAATGCATAGGATGGGGGAGACTAGGAAAACCCTAATTTGTATGAAGTGGCATGCTCCTATCACAAGGCTTGGTTTGTGGCAGTAGGGTCCTTTAGCAGAGTTTCTAGCACTGTTCTTAACAGGGATCTGTATCAAGGGTCAAGTTATGATGAATCAAGAATCTGGTTTTAAAGACAGGCATCTGGTTTAGAGATAGCTTTCAGATAAGGTCAGGGCTCCAGGTCAGGGACATCATCCAGATAATGCTAGGTAGAGAGCAAGAAATTTTGTTTGGGAAGGAGGGAGTTCCATATTGTCAAACTTAGAGAGAGGCAGATGCTAGGTATAGTAATGAGGGGCTCGGGCTGCATTTCCAGTGCCTGGTTCCCAGCGTAGGGCCCCTTGTGCTACCCGGCTCCGGGTGTGTACCCGAAATAATTACACGGAAACTGTATTCATTGAAATACTGCCTAGCCCATTAACTCTAGCCTCTTATTGGCTAACTCTCACATATTTGTTTAACCCATTTCTAATAATCTGTGTGTCACCACCAGTTGTGGCTTACCCAGAAATATTCAGCGTGCGTGACTTGGCAGGCTGCATGGCGGGTGGCTCTCTCTGGCTCTGTCCCCTTCCCAGTATCCTGTTCTCTTTCTCCTGTCTGTCTAAGTCCTGCCCTATCAGAAAGCCAAGACAGTTTCTTTATTAACCAATAAAAGCAACCCAAATATAGAAGGACCCTCCTACACCAGCTAGGCTATGGCAGACTGTGACTTCTAACCAGCCAATAATGTTTTCCAACCTTTGAGCAAGCTTTTAGTGCAATAGGTCCACACTGTAACACTACCTTTCCAATAGTTCTCACTGTTATCTCAATTATTAGGCTGACTTTCAAAGTAGGTGTCCATACAGGGTGCTTGTTGCTCTAGCCACACATATTGTAGTGAACAATAATAAAGCACAAATAGTGATGGTATTATAGAAATTTGCTTGCTATTTACCCCATTGTCAGTGAGAAACTGAGAGAGACTGGGGCACAGGTTCAAACTGGAACGCCTTTAGATAAAGGTCCATCTTGCTAAGGAGAGGATTTCTACAGATTGGTTAGGAAACCTCCAGTCAAATTCACACCTCACAGCTGAGCTCAGTAGGGTATGCCAATGCCTTTTATAATTCATTTTATTGTCTAAATTTTAGTAGGAAAGTCAGAAGAGGTCTCAGTCAAAAATACCCATGCTTCTTGCCCAAGAAACTGGATTGGAATTGGGAGTAAATGTTTTTATTTTTCTGAAGACGCAAGTAACTGGACATTCAGTCAGAACTTCTGCATGGAATTAAAGGCACAGCTAGCTCGATTTGACAACATGGAGGAACTGGTAAGAAAGGATCAGGAATTGGTTTGTTGATTTGTTCTGTGTTGCCTTGAGATAGGCTAATTAAAGATAAAGCATGCGGAAGGACCCTACCCCTTGCAGGTGGAGACATGGGGAACACGTGAGTGTGTCCATTTGTTGATGGTAGCACTCCTGAGTGGAGCCCACGGACATTCAAGAAACATTTTCTCATGCAGTGCTCATAGTCAGCCTGGAAGGTCGGATATGCCATTTTACTGAGATACCTGCTGGTCATGAGCATTTTCTCCAAGCTAGCAAATGCTGCATCCTGAAGGTGACAACTGTTAATAACTGCAAGGGGAGGCTCAACCAGGGACTAACCCAGCCATGAGGAATATGTCATTAAACTCAATAATTTAATTCAAATGAGGTAATTAAGAATTATGACTATCAACTGGATCCGCTGAGAACTGAGGGCAATTATGGCTCCAAAGTCTGTGTCCTTCAGGTATACCCTCTTGTCATCAAAAGAGGAAGCTGTGGGGTGGGGACACTCAAGGGTCACCTGAAACAGAGAGACACATATATTTGCTTTCCATGTTTTATGACAGAATTTCCTGAAGAGATACAAAGGGACCTTTGACTACTGGATTGGCCTGCACAGAGAGTCACCAGAGCACCCTTGGAGGTGGACAGACAACACTGAATATAACAGCTCGTATGTTTTCAAACCACTTTTCCTTCTGCTGTGATCATTTGTTGTGAAGTGTGTGAGTTGTGTCTATTAGAGAGGAATGGCTGTGTCATGTGAAGCCAGCTGTACTGCCTCAGAGGTATATTGGCCATCATTTTTAAAACCTTTACTTAGTGTGATTTTCCTCAAAATCGTTAGCATGATGATGGCATCTGGGTTAGCTATTATCTATTTCTTCACCAATTTAAATGTTTTTATTGTTGATAAATGCCCTGTGTGTAAAGTAGACAGGACCTCAGAAGGGCAATGAGGATCCTGAAACTTCAGGAAACCACTGCAGAAAGGCAAGTCTGAGACCCAGCAGTTCATTGTATGCACATTTGTACCTACTCACTGAAACAAGGGCATTGGAAACATCCTCTAAAGTCTTGTAACTAGAGAGCACCAAGACCGTTCTTGGATGTGAGCATAATCGTTTGAATGGAGCCATTATACTGGAATGGTAGATCACAGATCCAGTCTTGTCCATCATTAAAACCCTTTCAGAAATTTACTAAGAAGTGGGTTTCAACTGGGCAGTGCTGAAGCATGCCTTTAATCCCAGCACGTGGGAGGCAGCGGCAGACATATCTCTGTGAGTTCAAGGACTACCTGGTATACATGAGCTACTTCCAGGCCAGACTTCAAAGCTACAGAAAAACCCTGTCTTGAACATCCCCCTCAAAGAAGTGAGTTTCTGCATATGTGAAAGGCTTCAAAACAGAATTGAAAATCAACCTCAGTGATGCCACCCACGGCTGTATTTCATATGAACAAGGCAGCAAGCATAAGTCAAATACTTTGGAAACACAGTTAAAAGTTGGTTCAACATAGATGAATGGCAAAGTTTCTGTGTTCAAATCAAACCCTAAGTATATAAAAGACAATAGAAACATAACTAGTTCAGATGATTCTCATGGACTCTGCCTTTGATTCATATTACAAATAAGCAGTGCAGACAGGCAAGATTACACTGTGGAGAGAATGCAGTTTTAGGCTCTGCAGATTTACTATTTTTGGTTTATTTTCAGGGTTCCCATCCGAGGAGTAGAAGACCATGCCTACCTGAACAACAACGGGATCAGCAGTGCCAGGATCTATGCAGACAGGAGATGGATCTGTAGCAAGCCCAATAGCTATATCCTGCACTGCCAAATTCCTTTTGCTTCTTCCTAGTCTTTGTCAAGAGATGTTTTGTACCCTAATATCAACAGATGCTGCGCTTTTCCCCATCTTCCAGCATTGTAATCAAAAGAAACTGAATATTTGCTGGCATCACAACTGAAAATCATTTTTGGAGAATGGCAAATACAGGGATTTAGAACAACACTGATGCATCTAAAATGGGTGTTGGCACTTGTGCCTTAAGCCTCAGTACAATTAGTGTTAGTGAACCCCACTTTTATGATATAAGGATTTTTGTGCAGACTGCCATACTTTTGAGAATATGGGACCACCAAAATGAGTTCTCCAAAGTGCACTTGCCCTTTGACTTTAATAATGAAAATCAGCATGTAGTGGTGGCAGTGGTGATGTGACCCTTTGATCCCAGGGGCTCATAAGCTTTTTGTTTGTTTGTTTGTTTTCAAGACTGGGTCTTTCTGTGTAGCTTGGCTACCCTGGAACTCACTCTGTAGTCCAGGCTGGCCTTAAACTCACAGAGATTTGCTTGCCTCTGCCTCCCAAGTACTGGAATCAAAGGAGTAAGCCAACATTGCCAGTCATAAACTTTATTTTTAATATGGTCTTTCCACTTGACCTGAACCTGTGACCCTTTGCAAGAAGCTGGGATCACAAGTGTGTGTTACCACACCATACATTCTGCAGTTCAGTGTTAAACTGCAAATACCTTTTAAATAATACATTGTGGTTTTGTTATGTCTATACTTTATTTTTTTATTAGATGAATAAAGAATATTTCATTTTGGAATATCACTTTCTAAGTTACTTGTTCATTTGGCTCTAATAAAAAGTTTTCTTTGTAATCCATTTTCCTTTCTGGATCCTCATAGGAAGGTAGAAAACATCCTCAAGGACTAGCAGTGTGTCCAACACAGGAGTCTTCAAAACAGACCCATGGAATGGACCATGTTGTCACAATTATGCCTGTGAGACTGGTTAGTTTCAACTAAGTTCCTGACAAAGGAAATATATTTCTACAACGGAGATATATTTCTACAAGAAGTTCATTTTACATCATTAAACAGGGTGAACTTTATCCACAAAAGATACTGGATAGGTTTATGACCTTATCTGACCCAATAATCTTGTTCACAGTAGACTTGAAAAAATAGGTCTACTCATACCAACTCCTCAGAATCAGATGAGATAACCCAGGGAAATGTCTTGCCAGTGTCTTAATCTGATTTATAGTAAACACAGGGTAAGTTTTCTTCCATTGCTCTGTGGAAATAATTCTGAAAGGAACAGTAAGTTCTCATGAGCATTGGCCCTTCTATTGGGACCTGAGTGTTTCCAGGCCTACACTGTTTTGTCAGACTAGTTCTGGATCATTGCCCCGTCGCTGTTCTTGTATCCTGAGAACTTCTTGCTCTATGGGGCCGTGGGGCGCAGCTGTGTTGAGCTGATTACATTCTTGTGGTTTTCCTGTTTTGCTGAGACCGATACATGACCCCCGGGATGGAGAAATGGGAGGTTGTATATAAGCTGTGAGAATAAAGCATGGGGGACTCTCTCTCCTGGATGATGGAACCATTTGTTACTGAGTGCTGATTTCAACCCTGACGACCCTCTCCTAGTTCGAGTTCACAAGCTGAATGTGACACCTTCGAAGAAATCCCCCCTAAAGCTGCCAGTGAGCTGTTCAAACCAGTTTCTTATAGACAAGGAAATTTACTACTAGTTATATGAATAATTATAACAGCATATAGGGAATAATCTTTTTCTTTCTTCTTTTTCTTTTTTGAGACAGAGTCTCACTATGTAGAGCAGGCTGGCCCTGAACTCAGAGATCTCCTTCCTCTTCCTCCTGAGTTCTGTGTTTAAAGGAGTGTGCCACCATGCCTGGCTTATGTTTATATTGGCTGGTGAAAAAGGTAAGTGGGTAAGAGTTTTGTTGTAGAAACACAAGGACCTGAATTCAAATTCCCATTATTCACATAAAAAGCCAAGCAGGGCTCTTCTCACACTTCTGTTATTTCAGGTCTACAGGGGACAGAGCCAGGAGGATACCTAGGGTTTATTGGATATCAGTCTAGTTCAGGGAGAGACAATGTTACACACAACAAATAAAGAAAAAGTAAATTATGACTATAAAAGCAAATGGTTCAGACACATTATAGGAAGCATCCAAGTAATTTTGGGGTTTATACCTTCTCTTAATTCAGATTCCTCAAATTAATTCTTAATGTATTTTATTCTTTGAGAAATTTCTTCAAATTATTTTGATCCTATTTACACTCTTCCCAATTCCAAGAATCACCTGATCTATCCTTACTCACCCAATTTTGTGTCTTTAGAACAAAAACAAGCAACAGAACCCTGTGCTGAGAGAAGGCCAGGAGACTGCTGCAGAATCTCCTGGAGTGTGAGCTGGAAGGCTGGGCACAGGGATGCAGAGAGAGGATGCTGGTGCCTAAGAGGATGACAGAGCAATCTGTAACGCTTTCAATGATAATGAATCTAGTGGAGTAAATATACATTAACTGTAGAACATGAAATTAAGACATTTTAAAGAGGAAACTTTTTCTCTCAGGTGCACATTTGGAATTTTGTGTGTATAGTTTTAGCAGATGAGAGAGGGCAATCCAGTTCAGGGAGGGAGGAAAAATAGCCTCCCCCACAAGAAATTCAAATAGGCAGGCTGGAAAATAAACTGTTGACAAGTAATACTTATCTGAGTTCATTTTGACTGTGATGATGGTTGATCCAAGTTGATCTCTTGAAGTTTATAAGAACTTTTTTTAAGAGGCAAAAATGACAGATAATTCATTATTATTATTATTATTATTATTATTATTATTATTATATGTAGTTTGCATTGAAATCCATGTTATAGAAAAGACAAGGAGACTCATTTTTTGACTCATAATAGAAGTTTGGAAACCTAAAAATAATTTTGGTTAAAAGCAGTAACCAAATTATTTGTTTAGGAAACTGGATGTATGTAAATCAGGAAGATGCCTCCATTAAAATAAGAAGTATTTTTGTCTATATTTAAGAAATGACCAGGGAATATAGGATCCTGAGCTTATGGCTGAATAGCAAGCATCTTTGTTGTATCAGTTTATTTAGAATTTTATTAATGTTAAACTTTAAACCTTTGAAATCTTAATATAACAATATCATAGAAGGGGAAGGAAATCTGGAATATGTTTTATTGTTTTATGTATCTAGACCTTATTTTTAATCCCCCCAAAATCATTTGATTAACCCTTTATATTTTTGAAAAACTTTACATCCTAATATATTTTTTATTTAATTAATCAAGAGACATGGGCCATAGATTATTGAGAGCAGTCAATGTAGATTGAATATCTTTAATCAAAGGAATAGTAAAAAGTTACTTTGAAACCTGTTTGGTGAGCTCTCCTCTATTTGGAATTTGGTAACACAGTAAATGATTTTTAGATCTGGTATAAGAAATCTAATCTTATCTAAATGACCCAAAAGTGTAATTTGAGCAAAGCCCTTGTAGCAAGTAAGAGGCATGGCACAGTTTTGTCTAATATGGGAAACTTAAACATTTTAAATGTCAGTAGATTAAGTAAGGAATTATTTACATTACTTAGCATAATTCAACCTGCATTCCTAATTATCCTCAATAGTTTCAATTTAAGCAAATTTATTCTTCACAGTTTATAAGTTAGTTGTCTTTATAGATCTAGAATTTTATGTTTCATTCCTGTTATATTTAGCCTAAAAATAACAATTTTGAATTAAAGTTCTTTTAGTATTGACATAAAACCCTTTAACCATAAAAAAATAGTTCATCATGGAATATAATAGGTCTATTAAAGAAACCAAAATAGCTGTTGTATGAGTGAAAAAAGAGAAAGGTTCATTTCAAACAAGGGTCAGATGAAAATTGGGAAACATAGATAAAGATAACAGTCAACCAGCTGCCTGCACATCTTAGATGCTGCCAGCAAAACATACAGAACACACAAATTGACATTTGGTGTGGGAGGCCCTTCTGTCTATGTGTTGCTTTTATTGGTTAATGAATAAAGAACTGCTTTGAGTCTATGGCAGGAAAGAACAGAACTAGGCAGAGAAAGCCAGGCTGTATGCTGGGAGAGAGAATGCAGAGTCAGAGAGTTGCTCTGTAGCCCCACCAGAGACCAGACACCTAAACTTTAGCCAGTAAGCCACAGCCACGGGACAATACACAGATTAATAGAAATGGGTTAAACTAAGATGTAAGAGTTAGCCAGTAAGAAGCTAGAGCTAATGGGCAAAGCTATTATTTAATTAATACAGGTTCTGTGTGATTATTTCGGGTCTAAGAGAGCCAGGCGGCTGGGAACCATCAAGCCTCCCTTCCTTGCAACAGACATTCAAAAACCAGTCAAAAATCAAGCACACTGGGGCCACATTTCCATTCATATGGACATTTTAACAGGAAGACAGACAAGGTTTTTAGATGAAACAGCCCACTGTGGGCGGTAAACTTTTTAACCATGGTATGGAGGAGAGAAGGGCAGAGTAGAGGCAGGCAGTTAAAGAGTTATCAACAGAGAACAGGAGGGAGGGGCAGAGAGTCAGGCCAAAATAAAAGCAGAGAGCAAAGATGCAAACATTTATACAGCAATATTTATCTAGTTTGCATGAACATCTCCAATCGAAGTGAATAACCATCTAGAATGTTTACAATCTGGAAAAGGTGCCCTTATTCCTATGACTGGGTTTTGGATGCTATAACTGGAAGTTCCTGCACTGCCCCGAGATTTTGTAAACAGACCAGAAGCTCAGGTAGCCTCGTCCATAAAGAGAGAAAGAGGGAGAGACAGATTTTTAGTGCAGGATAGAAGAAACAGCCTGGAAAATAGTTTATGAATGGTGCAGAATCACCATTTGAATTTGTCAATCAACTCAAGAAGTCTGATAGCCTGAAGAAGCAGGTGCTGTCTGTCTCCCAGTCAGTGAAGCCAGTTTTGAACTTTAAGTGAGGAGCTGACAGAGCTCCAAGCTCCAAGCTGAAGGATGAGATAACTCTTTAGTTCCCAGTGAGACAAAGCAATGAAAACTGGACCAGTCAGGGATCCTAGTTGCTGGCCCCTGGAAAGCTGGGGGAGAGCTTGGGAACCTTTATCAACTCTTGTTGGCTTCCTCAGGATTCCAAGAGCGATGCTAAAAAAAAAAATTAGGCTTCACGGAGGAAGCCAGATAAGAGTATAGTATTTTGATGATTGGGCTTTTTTTTTTTTTTTTTTTTTTGAACCTGAATGTGATAGTAGCAGAGTTTTCTCTTGAAGGAAGAGCATAAGTCTTGGTGTCTGACATTATTTGTGTTTTAGGCTGACTGGTTTTTTTTATTAGTATTTTCTTTAGAGATGTAAATCTAAACAATTAACTGCTGTATTGTAGATTTTGTTTGACCCATAGTAAGAGAAAAAAATATATAAAGAGAACATTTAGAGAGGGTTGGAGGGCAAAGCTACTCACAGATAACAAGGCATTAGTTGTTGGCAGAGGCTGCTGGTTCATTTCCTGGTCGCTTAGACCCAAAATAATCACTCAGAAACTATATTACTTGCAATACTGTTTGTCAATAGCTTAAGTGTATTGCTAGCTAGCTCTTATATCTGAAACTAACCCATTGCCAAGGTTGTGGCTAATGGGTAAAGTTTCAGTGGGCTCCAGTGGAGGTGTCTATCTCTGCCTGGCTATACATGGCTTCTCTCTGACTCTGCCTACTCTCTCTATATATCTCTTTCAGCCTGACATTACTGTGTTAAGGAATTGGCTGAAAGCAACTTTGTTATTAACCAATGGCAATAAAACATACTCACAGTAACATATCACCTCCCACATCAATTAGTGTCCTTGGACTTCCATCATCCTACCAGTGAGGACTCTCTGAGAAACTCTATTTCAGAAGGGACCTCCTGGGCTTGCCCTCCAAGGGACTAGGGAAATGTCTCTTGTCATCATTCTAGGATGCTCAGGATCCCAAATCTGCAGACACTGAGGGCTTGTCTGTGGCTGCCAAATTAGAAAAACGTCTCTCTCAAACATCTCTCAGGGGGGTTATCTTCAGGGAACACCTCTGCCAAGAGCTATCTCTCTTCTTGGATAGTCTTGGAAATTCCTTTCAAATCCACTATGTTCTGGTACCCAGATACTATGTAAACTTGCAGATCCCATGAGATAAGATCCAACAACACCAGATAGATCTCAAGAAAATGTAAGGAACAGTTCTGATACCTCTGGCAGATGAATGGTTAGCAATCCAAAATAAAATTAGAGACCCTCCCCACTTTTTTTGTTTTGTTTTTCGAGAAAGGGTTTCTCTATAGCTTTGGAGCCTGTCCTGGAACTAGCTCCTGTAGACCAGGCTGGCCTCATACTCACAGAGATCTGCATGCCTCCACCTCCTGAGTGCTGGAATTAAAGGCATGTGCCACCACTGCCTGGCCCAGATACTACCTTTCTTAACACCCCTTATCTCCTTTTTAAAAATATTAATTAAGAAAATTTAATTATAACCCTGACTTATAAACTCCTTGTTGAGATTCTTCAACAGCAGATTAAAAAGATTTCTACCAAGACTTTTAAATAGTTGCTATTAGAGGATTATAAGCCCCTGGTTACAGAAGCAGAAGCCTGTGAAACCCAAATATACCCTGATAGTCCAGGTCAAGTTTGCCCCAAGAACTTTGATGCCCCCAGTCTGTAGGAAGTATTCAATTAATGTTTTCTCCTTTCCTGACCTGATTGTTTATCAAAGGTAAACAAAAAAGGAGGGAGTATGCAGGAAACCATAGAGTTGGCTTGGCCTAGCTGTCATGAGAGTCATGTGTCATAGGCTTTTCAGGTTTGAGTCCATGGCTCCTGGGGACAAATGCAGTCTCTCAGGCAGTGAAGTATTAAGGCAGCTTTGTGTTTCTCTGTATATTCTCTTAGTAGTCAAGGAAGCATGAAGGCTTGCTAGGACAATTGGTATTAGATATTAACTGTCGGTAGCCTGTTTAATATGCAAACTTCACTGTATCCTGGCAACTACAACTGTATTGATCTTGGTAACTGCTATTATATTTTTGTCTTAGTTAGGGTTTCTATTGCTGTCAAAATACACCATGACCATGAGAAAACTTATGAAGGAAAACATTCAATTGAGGTGGTAGCTTACAGTTTCAGAGGTTTCGTCCATTATCATCATGGTTCGACATGCAGGTGTCCAGGCAGATGTGGTGCTGGAGCTGAGAGTCCTACATCTTGATCAATAGGAAGCAGAAGGTGAATTGAGACAATGGGCATGGTTTTTGCATATATTCCAACTCAAATCCCACTGCCACAGGGACATAATTCTTCCAAAAAGGTCACACATAATCCAACAAAGCCATACTTCCACATAGTGCCCCTTTGGGGGCCATTTTCTTTCAAACCACAAGTAGCAATGATAACCCCAAATGACCCCATTTGTTTATGGGGAAGAGGAGGGTGATTGTAACTGGGAGGGGAGAGGAGGGAAATGTTTCTGCACCCAGATCATCCTCTCTGCAGACTCAGCAATCCAAGTCAGACCAAATCAAACTGAATTAGAAGAAGCACAGGTCTAATGAATACAACACTCCTGGATGATTTTCTAGCCCCACAGTGAGGACATGGAAAAGGAAGTCTGGAAAACCACACATCTGTTTTCTGGGGGCCGTTGTAATAACTGTGGGAGTGGTACTGAGCATCTCTTGGGGAGGAGATCATCATTTGACAGGTTTTCTGAGATGTAGAAGGGCTTGGACAGAAATGGGGAAGGGGGCTTGTGGTGGAGTGTTTACCTGAATGTTCCAGACTCTTTGGGTATGTGGATGCCAGGGGCTGGGGTGGAGCTTCCAACAGAACATCTCACATGCTTTGGGTATTTCGATGCCAGTTGAAGTCTGTCTGCTTTCTGTGAGCATGGAAAGATGTAGAGAAGGGAAGTCAGGAGTTGGTGGGCTCACACTCAACAGGAGGTGTGAGTGGAGGAGCATCCAGTTAACAGTCATCCTGGAGACCTCGGGCATTTGTTTCATGAGGAAGCAGAAAAAGCAAGCAGGTATAAAATAAAAATAGATTATTAATACCTGTCCTAGTTGTACTGACAAAGATGAATGTGCCAGGAAGAAGAGCAGATAGATCCTTCTATCTGGGACATCTTGGAAAACTAGGGGATAGAGGATCCCAGCTGATGAACAGACCAAGTATCCTTAATAGGTGCCCACTTGAGCCTAGAGAGATGGTACCAATCAATGGTGAAGTCCCAGAAGCTGGCACAGGTGCTGGCATTATCTGGCGGGCTCTGTGCAAGTTGGCCTTGGCATGAGACTAGCAGGAAGGGTGCACCTGTGCAAGAACCTGCAGGTGTCTGTAAAACAACTTGAACAAATTTATATCTTTGTTTCATATCAAAATGCTATGGTTTTAGGTTTAAAGGCATGAGTATTTCAGAAGACAGTCAGAGGAAATTTAAAACTCTCAATCTCTGAAGTTATATCTGAAACCTGAAAATTCTGTACTTGAAGTCTATGCATATCTGTCATTACTTTTAGCAGGAAACTTAACTAATAAACAAATGAGATACCAGAATTCTAGTCATTAAAGGCCATCAGACATTTAATGAGAGGGATAAGTAAATGAGTAGAAGTGAGACAGCTTTTCAGCTACTTAGGCAACCCGAAGTCTCTCCATGGTCTTTGGCAAAAACAATTCTCAGAAGCAGTATTTCCCTTTAGCTACTGATGCTTGTGAAGAACAGGGATTTGGGCAGATCACCTCACCTGTCCTGGCAGGATAAGATGATCAACTCCCTGCTTGTTGTCTAGTCTAGGAAGGGTCCAGGCAGCTGATGAGGTAAAAGACAATTATTGATATGTGGTTGGATTTGCCACATCCAAAGCAAACCTCCAGGAGGAAGTTCTTCTGTGGCCTTGCATCTTCTTGGAGAAGCCACAGAATGCAGCAGGAGCTGGCATGTCTCTCTATCATAAAAAGCTTTTTAATTAAATGCCATACTGTCAGATCTGTAAAGTGCTTGAGAATCATGGTGACATTACTTGTCAGGTATATCTAAAATAGACATATAAGTTAATTTGGATATATAGTTTTCCCAGTCAGTAACAGCAGTTACAGCTTACCAATATTAGTAGAGGCAAGAAGACTAGAAGGAGTATTCTAGTGTCTTGTTTTTTTTTTAGTGGTCCTGAGACCTTGAGCATAATCCTAATCTGTAGAATGCAAAATCAAGTTTTAACATTGTAAACAATTTAATGGTCGAAATCAATATTAGCGGGTTTACTCCTAAATTAGAAAATCTGGGGGCAGGAGTGCAAAGTATGGAGGGTGACTAGGAGGTGGGTTTCAGCATATGAGTAAGGAAAAGAAGTTGGATTTCTACCTTTGTTGGGGGGAGAGGATGGGAGATGGGTATGGGGAGGACTGGACTTTTGACTCCTGTATAGAACATGTAGGAAGGGGTTTGAAAGGCAGGGTGCTGTGGAAGTACATTCCATTCCTTCAGCCAATAGCCTTTAAGATATCAGCCCACTTGGGCGTGGTCCCTGATACTCTAAGTACAGTTGTAAAGCACCTGCCCACTCTCTTGCTTCCCGCTCCGGCTTCCAGCTGCTAGACTCTGTTCTTGTTCACGCAGAGGACTGTTATTTAGGACAGTGATCTTTAAGTTTTTTCCCTTAAATAAATAAACCTTTTATTAGTCATAATTCTGATCTGGTTTGGAATCATTTTGTGACTTCCATCATTATTTGTTGCCCACCGTTTGGTTTTAGAAACCCCGGCTCTGCTGCACGCCACTCGGTTCAGAGCAAGCCCAACTCAGTATGCCTTGGCCACGGCCTATGTGCGGAGGCAAAAGTTAATTTTGAAATAGATTTCTTGTGCAGCGGCAGCTTTTCTTGCTAACGATCAGCCATGGTTCTTCATATTATCTCATTACATGCCTTAGAGCGGCTTCCAGTCCCTATGTGCTTGCCCTGGTGACTGTGACCCGCTGCCATACACCATGTGAAAACTCAGATGGGATACAGGCTTTCCTGGGTCCCTTCTGCTATCTTGTTATCCCTATGCTCCTGCGACTGCTGACGGATCAGGGCCCACCGTAGTGCAAATGGTCTGTGATTTCTATTAAATAAATATTTTTTTTCACAAATCCACTTTTATTTATTTATTTTTCATTGGTTTAAATCTGGGATGGGTACAGCATCACACGGATTCTGTGTCCAATGGCCTTTGCAGAAAGGTTGCTTTGGAATTTGGCACGGACCATGCCACTGTTTCCATGGACCAGAGTTACTTTCCCCCAGATCCCTCTGGTTTTGTTTGGTTTGCCTCTGGGTGTCACTGTGTTGTTGTTTGCTTTATACACATAAGCGCATCTCTTGCCCGAGTAGAATTCAGTTTCATCTCGGGCATAAACACCTTCAATTTTAAGAAGAGCCGTGTGCTCTCTCTGGTTCCAGAGACCTCGCTTATAGCCAGCAAAAGTGGCCTTGTACCACAGCCTTCCAGACACACTGTCTTTTAGAAGCCCTGCTCCCAGCAGGCCCCAGAAACCGGTCTCCAAAGCTCAGCAGCACTAATGGCCCTCACCTCCACCTAAATATGGTTTTTATGGTTTTTCGAGACAGGGTTTCTCTGTGGCTTTGGAGCCTGTCCTGGAACTAGCTCTTGTAGACCAGGCTGGCCTTGAACTCACAGAGATCTGCCTGCTTCTGCCTCCTGAGTGCTGGGATTAAAGGAGTGCACCACCACCACCCAGCTAAATAAATATTCTTAATCTAAACATATCTTTCAGCATTTTACTCTAAAATCAAATTCAGACCAGTCACGTGACTCCAGGTGCACCTCTAAGTCCAGATTAGAGGTTTGTTTGTAGGTGGTCAGTGACACTGGTTATTGCAACTAATCCAGCTAAGTAAACCACAGGCAAGATTTAATATCCAAAATATAAATCATAAGTTTCTAATTTAAAAGGGCAATATGTCAGACAACCTAACCATCCAAGGTTTCAATAGCCTCTTTACTTACACCATGTACGAGGTTTTACAAGACTTATATGATGTCCCTTCTACATCACTATTTTCGATTCTGCAGATTAGTCTTATCCTCAATATATTTTACTTAAAAATATGGTTTGACAATAGGGCACAGAATGAGACACTTTTAGAAATGGAACAGTCTTTACAGACTGATACCAGGCTTCTCAAAAGAGAGGTAGGAAATCTGAAGAAAGATATGACCAATTTAACTAACAAAACTCAGTCAAATGAGGTTCTTTTAGACATGGTACAGTCTTTACAGAATGATACCAAGCTTCTCGACAAAGAGGTCAGAAATCTGAAGGACGATATGAACAATTTAACTAACAAAACTCATTCAACTGAGGTATCTTTAGACATAGTACAGACTAATAGTAATTTATTTAAAGGAAGATTCAGTACTCTGGAGAAGGATACAGCCAGTTTGGCACATAAAACCCAATCAATGACAGTGGGTGCTGAAACATTATTTGAAAGAATTTGTACTGTTGAATGTATTAATTGGACTCTATCAAAGAGTTATGACTGACTGACTGATAGAATGTCTCTCCAGGAAGGTAGAGATCCCCTGGATTGATGGGAGTGGAAAGGAAGATTCTGATGCCTGCAGCTGAGATTAGATGTTTGACACTTTGTCCAAGAAGCATTAATAGACATTAGTAAAGAAAAACCCTCAGTGGTCAGTTGTAAATAGGTTTTAATAATGAGACAAAGCCTTCCTGTTAGGGTGAAAGAGCTGGTACAGCTAGGACAGAATTTTCCAGTGTCTGGGGATGATAATTAGGATGTGAGTTGTAAAGTGAGGATGTCCTGTGATATGTGACATGAATCCAGGACTCTGAGAGTCACATGGCTCTAGCCACCGCTTTGGTTCAGTTATTTCCCTTGGAGATGGTGAAATTGTCTGCTTGGTGCAATAGACAGTGGACTATGACTATGTGAACATAGAGGACATAGTCCTATGACTATGGGAAGATAAGAGGCCATAAGCAGGGTCATAATTTGATCTGAGTTATGGACCCTCATTGTAGTAAGTAGTCCATGCTCACTTGTTGTCAAGGACCATGAGAGATACAAGAAACTAGTGTTCAATAGTCCGACCTACCAGATGAGTGATTCTCTGGTAAGGAGCCCCAACTGTGAAGATGGTGGAGTTGTTGGTTGTGGAAATCAGTTGCTCCTGTCTGGAATTTCTCTTAGCCCATCTGAGAAAAACTCCAGGCATGGAATGGTGAACTCCTCAGGAGCAGGACTAAGCCAGAGAGCTGGGCTGGAGCAGGCCTGAGACAGTAAGTACCACAGGAGCAGGAGCAGATCCAGGCCAGAGACATTTGTGGAGGCAGGACTGAGCTAGCAACCTGGGCTGGAGCAGGCCTGGGGCAGCGAACTCCATAGGAACAGGACTGAGCCAGCAACCTAGGCTGGAGCAATCGTGAGACAGGGAACTCTGCAGGAACAGGTAAAAGGGAGCAACTGCTGAGGGAGGGTGCCAGAGCCAGAGAACTCTGTGGGTTCAGGCATGAGTCTGGAACCTACCAGGGTATAGGCAGGAACAAAAGACCTCTGTGGGTCTGGGTGTGAGTCTGGGACTGTCATGGGAATAGACCTGAGCCAGGGTCCTTGTGAATCTTGGCATGAGCATGGGACCTCTAAGGAACTAGGCCTGAGCCAGGACCTCCTCAGGTCTGAGCATGAGTCTGGGACCTCCAAGAGAATAGGCAGGAATCAAAGACCTCTCTGAGTCTGGGTGTGAGTCCAGAACCTCTGAGCAAGTAGGCCTGAGCCAAGACTTCTGTGGGTCCAGGAACATCCAAGTCTGGGAACTCCAAGGGAGTACATTGGAGGCAGAGACCTACCAGATCCAGGACCTACCCCAAGACAGGGACCTCCACAGGAGCAGATCTAGACTAGGGACATTTACAGAAACAGGTCTGATTTGGCAACGTAGGCAGAGCAGGCCTGAGACAGCAAACTCCATGGGAGCAGAGCAAACCCTGGGCACACTGAGTGACCTCCAGGAAAACAGAGTGACCAACTGGGTGACTGGAACTGTGATAGTGACTGTACCACCAGAAGCAACCATCTAACCCTTGAATCCACTGGCACATAAAAGACTGATCATCAGAATCACAGACCACATCAACTATACCAATTAGAGGAAAAGATGGGCAGACAAGGCAAGAACACATATAATACCACAAAGCACAACACGACACCAGTAAAATCTAGTGACCCTACAACAGCAAGACTTGATCAACCAAATATAGATGAAGCAGAAGAAAATGACCCAAAAAATAACTTTAGGATAATGTTTGAGACCCATAAAGAGGAAATGAGAAATTCCATCAAAGAAATGGAGAAAAAGACAAACAAAAAATTGGAAGACATCAAGAAATCCCTTAAAAATCATCAAGTAAAAACAATCAAACATATGAAAGAAATCATACTTACAGATTTTTTGTTTCAAGACTTGAAAACTAAAATAGAGACAATAAAGAAAACACAAACTGAGAAAATTATAGAAATAGAAATCATGAGAAAATGACCAAGAACCACAAGTGCAAGCATAAACATCAGAATAAAGGAGGTGGAAGAGAGAATATGAAGCGCTGAAGATACAATAAAAGAAATAGACTCATTAGTCAAAGAAAACATTAAATCTAACAAAAGCTTAACACAAAATATCCAGGAAATATGGGACACCATAAAAAGACCAAACCTAAGAATAGTTCAACTCAAAAGCACAGAAAATATATTTAATAAAATCATAGAAGAAAACTTTCCCAACCTAAAGAAAGATATGCCTATGAAGGTACAAGAAGCTTACAGAACACCAAATAGACTGGGTCAAAAAAAATTCCCCTCACTTCATAATAATCAAAACACTAAACATACAGAATAAAGAATGATGTGGGACATTGGTCTGTATTCTGTCAATTATATTTTAAATAAACACTGATTGGGTCGGTACCAGGCAGTACAACCAGACAGAAAGTAGAGTTAGGTCAATGAGAACAGAAGAATTCTGGGAAGATGGAAACTCCTTCTGCAGTTGTGAGCCTGCCACAGAAGAAGCAAGATGTGACTGTCTCGCTGAAAAAGGTACCGAGCCATGTGGCTAGCATAGACAAGAATAATGGGCTACTATAAGTTATAAGAGTTAATAAGAAGCCTGAGCTAATGGGCCAATCAGTTTATAGTTAAGGTAGACCTCTGTGTGATTTCTTTGGGACTTAACAATTGTGGGAACCAGGTAGGAGAGAAACCCCGACAACAAAAGAGAGACTATTAAGAGCAGCAAAGGAAAAAGGCGAAGTAACATATGAAGGCAGACCTATCAGAATTACACCTGACTTCTCAATGAAGACAATGAAAGCCAGAAGGTTCTGCTCAAGCGTTAGGCAGACATTAAGAGACCATGGGTGCCGGCCCAGACTACTATACCCAGCAAAACTTTCAGTTACCATAGAAGGACGAAACAAGATATTCCATGCCAAAATCAGATTTAACCAATTCATAGCCACAAACCCAGCCCTACACAAAGTATGAGAAGGAAAACTCCAACCCAAGGAAGTTGGCTACAACAACAAAAACAAATACAATTGATGATCTCACAGCAGCAAATCCCAAATAAGGGGAAAACATACAAATTAACACCACCAACAACAAGACTAAATTAACATGAGATAGCAATCACTGGTCATTAATATCCTTTAATATAAATGGACTCAACTTACCTATAAAAAGACACAGGCTAACAGATTGGATAGAAAAACAGAATCTATCCTTCTGCTGCATACAAGAAACAAACCTCAGCCTCTAAGACAGATAATACCTAAGAGTAAAGGGTTGAGAAAAAAATTTCCAATCAAATGAAACCAATATCTAACAAAATAGACTTCAAACTAAAATCAATCAAAAGAGACAATGAAGGACATTTCATATTATTCACAGGAAAAATCCATCAAGAGGAAATATCAATACAGAACATTTATGCACCAAATACAAGGTCACCCTCATATGTAAAAGAAACACTTATAAAGCTTAAATCATATATTAAACCCTACACACTAATAGGCAGAGAGTTCAACACTTCACTCTTACCACTGGACAGGTCAGTCAGACAAAACTTAACAGAAAAATAAGGGAACTAACAGATGTTATGACTCAAGTAGACTTAACAGACATCTATAGAATATTCTATCCAAACATAAAAGAATATACCTTCTTCTCAGCACCTCAGGAAATCTTCTCAAAAAATGACCACATACTTAGTAACAAAATGAACTTCAACATATACCAAAAGATTGGAATAACCCCATCTATTTTATCAGATCACCATGGCTTAAAACTAGAATTCAACAGCAACACTAATTCCAGAAAGCCCACAAACAGATGGAAATTAAACAGTGCTCAGTTGAATCATCAATGGGTCAAGGAAAAAATAAAGGGAGAAACTAAAGACTTCCTAAAGTTCAATAAAAATGACCAAACAACATACCCAAATTTATGGGGAACAATGAAAGCAGTGTTAAGAGCAAAGTTTATAGCCCTAAATGCCTACATAAAGAAGCTGAAAAAAAATTCCACAGTAGTAAATTAACAGAATATTTGAAAACTTTAGAACAAAAAGAAGCAAACTCAGCCAAGAAAACTAGATGGCAACATATAATCAAATTGAGAGCAGAAATCAATAAAATAGAAACAAAGAAAACAATATAAAGAATCAATGAGACAAAGAGTTGGTTCTTTGAGAAAAATCAACTAAATAGACAAACCTTTATCCAAACTAAACAAAAGTCAGAGAGAGAATATCCAAATTAACAAAATGAGAAATGAAAGGGGGGACATAACAACAGACATGGAGGAAGTACAGAGGATCATCAGGTCATATTTCAGAAACCTTTACTCCACAAAATTGGAAAACTTAAAGGAAATGGAAAACTTTCTGGATAAATATCACCTACAAAAATTAAATCAAGATCAGGTAAGCAAATTAAATAGCCGTATAACTGCTAAAGAAACAGAAACAATCATCAAAAGTCTTCCAACCACAAAAAAGCCCAGGACCAGATGGTTTCAGCTCAGAATTCTTCAACATTTTCAAAGAAGAAGTAACTGCCAACATCAAACTAAATGGAGAGAAACTCACAGCAATCCCACTGAAATCAAGAATAAAACAAAGTTGTCCACTCTCCATATCTATTCAATATAGTTCTTGAGGTCTTAGCTAGAGCAATATGATAATAAAGGGAGAATAAGGGGATACAAATCGGCAAAGAAGTCAAGCTCTCACTACTTGGTGATGATATGATAGTTTACATAAGCGACCCCAAAATTTCTACCAAGGAACTTCTACAATTCATAAACTTTTTTAGTGATCTAGTAGGATACAAATTTAACTCAGCCCTTCTTTATACAGATGATAAATGGGCTGAGAAAGAAATCAGAGAAACATCACCCTTTACAATAGCCACAAATAGCATAAAACATCTCAGAGTAACTCTCACCAAACAACTGGACAACTTGTATGACAAGAACTTTAAATTTCTAAAAAAGAAATTGAAGAAAACACCAGAAAGTGGAAAGATCTCCCATGCTCTTGGGTAGGCAGACTAAACATAGTAAAAATGGCAATCTTACCAAAAACAATCTACAGTGTCAATGCAATGCCCATCAAAATCCCAGTAAAATTCTTCAGACACCACAAAAGAACGGTACTCAACTTCATGTGGAAAATCAAAAAGCCCAGGATAGCCAAAACAACACTGTACAATAAAGGAACTTTAGGAGACATCACAATCCCTGACTTCAAACTCTATCTCAGAGCTACAGTACTGAAAACAGCTTGAAATTGGCATAAAAACAGACAGGAGGACCAATGAAACCAAATAAAAGACCCAGATATTAATCCACACACCTTCAATTACCTGATTTTTGACAAAGAAGCAAAAAATATAAAATGGAAAAAAGAAATAATATTTAACAAATGGTACTGGAATAACTGGATATAACATGTAGAAGAATGAAAACAGATCCATACCTATCACATGCACAAAACTCAAGTCCAAATGGATCAAAGATCTCAACATAAAGCCAACCACACTGAACCTCATAGAAGAGAAAGTGGGAAGTACACTTGAACGCATTGGCAAAAGAAACCACTTCCTAAATATAACTCCAGTAGTACAGACCCTGAGAGAAAAAAATTAATAAATGGTACCTCCTGAAACTGAAAAGCTGTTGTAAAGCAAAGGACATGGTCAGCAAGACAAAACAGCAGCCTACAGAATGGGAAAAGATCTTCGCCAACCCCACATCATACAGAGGTCTGATCTCCAAAATATACAAAAAGCTCAAGAAATTGGTCATCAAGAGAACAAATAACCCAATAAAAATGCAGTACAAGCCTAAACAGAGAACTCTCAACAGAAGAATCTAAAATGGCTGAGAGACACTTAAGGAAATGCTCAACATCCTTAGTCATCAGAGAAATGCAAATCAAAACAACTCTGAGATTCCATCTCACACCTGTAAGAATGGCCAAGATCAAAAACACTGATGACAACTTATGCTGTAGAGGTTGTGGGATAAAGGGAACACTTCTGCATTGCTGGTGGGAATGCAAGCTGGTACAGCCCCTTTGGATGTCAGTGTGACGATTTCTCAGAAAATTAGGAAACAACCTTCCTCAAAACCAAGCAATACCACTTTTGTGTATATATCCAAAGGATGTTCAATCGTACCACAAGGACATATGCTCAACTATGTTCATAGCAGCATTGTTTGTCATAGCCAGAACCTGGAGACAACCTAAATGCCCCATCAACCAAAGAATGGATAAGGAAAATGTGGTACATTTACACAATGGAGTACTGCACAACAGAGAAAAATGGCATCTTAAAATTTGCAGGTGAATGGATGGAGCTAGAAAACATCATACTGAGTGAGGTAACCCAGACACAGAAAGACAATTATCAGATGGACTCACTCATAAGTGGTTTTTATACATAAAACAAAGAAAAGCAGCCTACAAATAACAATCCTGAAGAACCTAGACAACAATGAGGACCCTAAGTGAGACTTACATAGATCTAATCTACATAGGAAGTAGTAAAAGACAAGACCTCTTGTGTAAATTGGGAGCATGGGGACCATGGGGGAGGTGTGAAGGGGAGAAGAATGGCAGGGAGGGGAGCAGAGAAAAATGTACAGCTCGATAAAATCAACAATTTAAAAAAAACAATGAAAAAAATGGAAAATAACAAAAGTTCTACTGGGTTTCTAGGTTCTTGGGAAACTGAAGAAACCCTGCTGTATAAAGCTCCGAGAAGAGCATGAACAGCTCTTCTTGTGGTGAGACCTTGGAGCCCCTGACCCACATGGCAACTTGAGACATGGATATCAACAGAGACCCTGACTCTTTTAACAGATGTGGTCCTCTACAGCATCCCTGACTCAGATGTTACCATGACCCCAGGTAGCAACACAGGCCAATCAGATCAGCATGGTGCCTGTGACAGCATGGCCCTCAGACACCAGTATATGGACCCATATTGGTGGTAGCCAAGACCTCTGGCATCATCATGGCCTTCAGTGGTATCAGGAGCTATGAATATCAACAGACCCTTTCTTCAGTAGGGCCACGACCTAGACAAGGTCCTCAACTGTAGCCTGGGCTCAGATGTCACCATGACCCTGGGTGTCAGTGTAGGACACTCAGATTTGTATGGCCCCAAGCTGCTGCATGACCCTCAGACCCCAACTTGGCCTCAGGTGACATGCCAGACCCTGGGTATTTGCACATCCTCCAGTGGTAACAGAAGCCAAGGAACATTATCACAAACCCATATCTGGGGTATGGCTCTGGGTAGCACATGGTGTCATCAGCATGGCACCAGAGGCAGCATGGCTTTCAGACATCAGTATGTTGTCAGGTGGATGACCAGAACCCAGTTGTCCTAGGTTACTGTAATCATGAACTTCAACACAGACCCTGACTGCTGTAAGGTAATGGGCCCTGACATGTCCCTTGGCAGTAGTTCAGGCCTGGACATCATCACGTCCCCTGATGGCAGCATAGGCCACTCAGGTCAACATAGCCCTGGTAGCAGTATGGCCCTTGGACACCAAAATGGCCACAGGTGATGGCCAAAACCCAGAGCATCTTTGTGGCCTTTGGTAGAAATATAGGCCTGGAGGTCAACCTGGTCCAGCATGGCAAACAGGCCACCCACATCAGCCTGCTCCCAACTGCCTTCATTTCTGCAGATCTGCCTCTTTCCACAGCACATGAACTGCTCCATTTCTCTTTCTCGCCCATTCCTCCATCATCTATTTGGTCATCACAGTGGAACTTACCTTGCAATGCTAAATTGCCTAAGAACTGATGAAATGACTTGGATGTAAAAGGCTAGGTTCAACCATCAAAACCAAAAGATCCAAAAACAAAAAACAAAACAGAACAAAACAAATAAACAAGAGTTATGTCTAAAACTTCAAATTGGTTGCATCATCTTCCCATCGTGAGTTCTGGGAGATGAAGAAATAAATGAGGACCAAATCCAGATAACATCATTAGTTAAGAAAAATACTGATCAAAGAGTGACTTCAACCTGCATGGAAAAGATGTGGGGTGCCTTTTAGCGACCTTCTGAGCTATAAAACCTCAGGAGATAAGCTCTTATATTATTGTTTTATACCTCCAACATGAGGAAATAACTACTTGCATAACAGGGCTTTCTTGTCAGACTGTCTTTTGGGACTAATAGTTTCCCAATAATGACATTGTAACTTATTAGGAGTTGTAAAAGCTTGCTCTTTAGTTTAGGTTTGTTCCACTCGCTCTTATAACTTAATGAACCTGTTTCTATTAATCTTCATTCTGCCATGATTTTTTTAAAACCTCTTCTCCATTCTGCATATCCTACTCCTTCTGTGTTTCACTGACTCTTACCATTCAGGCATTATACTGGCCTGGCCTGCCATTTGGCAGGATGTACCCAGCCTGTACCTTGACCATCCCAGGGTCTTAGTCTGTATGCAGGTGCAAAGGTCCTTTTGAGAGACAAGTTCTGCCCACTCTCTTCTCTCTTCCTTTTCTGCCTTTTTCTCTGCAAGGCAGTTTTCTGTCTCCCCCTATCTTTTTCTCTCCCATTCAGTCTTCCCTTTTCATTCCCTTTATCTCAATAAATTGCACACTCAAACACTGTTTACATGGTGTATTTCTCACCCAACACAATTTGGACACACTCTAGCCCAGTCTTCACACAACAACTGGCGGGTCCCACTTATGCCATAACAATAACCTTTCTTATTCCTAGTGTTTTCCTCTCAGAAATCCTACCTAATCTATCCTGCCTAGCTATTGGCTGTTCAGTGTTTTATTAAACCATTCAGTTACCTTAGGCAGGTAAGTCAAAACATAGTCACATCTTCATGCAGTGTAAACAAATATCCTGCAGCATACAAGATGGACATCAGAAAATCTGCAAGACACTTGTCTGTAACTACATTGACAGCTGAGTACCCCAAATAACTGAAATAAGAATCCGTCTAACTACATTTCTCTTAACTCATATTTTTATAGTATACATAATAATTTATATTTAACATGTTACATTACTATATTGATTGCATAGTATATTTTACATAATCAATATATTAAATTTTTAGTGTTTTTTTAGTTAGCCTTGGTTAGCCTTGGTTCCTTTTAGACCAGGCTAGCCTTGGACTCATAGCCTTGATGTTGGAATTCCCTCTGTGTGCTGTAATTACCATTAATGAATAAAGAAACTGCCTTGGCCTGTTGATATGGCAAAACATAGGTGGGCAGGAAAGATGGAACTGAATGCTGGGAGAAAGAAGGGTGGAGTCAGGGAGACACCATGGACCTGCTGCTGGAGATAGACATGCTGAAATTTTGCTGGTAGGCCACGACTGATGCACAGAATAATAGATATGGGTTAAATTAAGATGTAAGAATTAGCCAATAGGAAGCTAGAGCTAATGGGCCAAGAAGTGATTTAATGAATATGGTTTCTGTGTTATTATTTCGGTTCTGGGCAGCCAGGACAAACAAGCGGCCTTCCTGTTACATTGCCTCCCAGGTTCTTGGATCAGAATCACACACTACTGAACCCATCACCCAAATATTTTATTTCAGTATTTTAAAAATTTTCGGAGATGTTATAACTTTCCTTGGCATGTGTTCCTAAATGATAAAAACAATTCTAAATTTGTTTTTCTTGAGGATGATGATATTCCATTGCTATCTTTCTGGGGCACCTGCATTCTAAATCCAAACTCTTCAAGCCTTGAGTTCCAGCTCTGGAGCAACCTGATGCCCTCTTCTGACCTCTGCAGGCACCTGCACTCACATACAGGCACACCCTCATACATATAATTCAATACAACACAAATAATCTTAGAAAAACTCCAATTCTGCTTCGTAAACTGTCTAGTCCTGAAACTCTTCTTGGCATCAAAACTTTGAGTCATGATTTGGCCTGAAAATCTAGAGCAGTTCTCATCCTGTGGGTAGTGATTTCTTTGTGGGGAGGGGGTTGAATGACCATGTAACAGGTGTCAAGTATCAGATGTTCTGCATATCAGTTTATTTATTGCTCTGATTCAAAACAATGGCAAAATTAAAGTAACAATAAAATAATTTTATGGTTGGGAGTCGCCACAGCATGAGGAACTCTATTAAAGGAGCACAGCATTAAGAATGGTTGAGAACTACTGATCTAGAGGCATTTCTTGGACTGGTGAGGGTGGCAGTGGGATGTGTCTTTTATGTCCCCACATCACTAACCAAACATTTCCATATTGGAACCTGATGTATGAGACAGCTTGAATCACTTACAATTGACTCCAAAATGAATGATCTCTTATTCCTGGAGAGATGAGAAGTGTGTTCACTGACTTTGGACACTGTCTTCCAGCTCTCTCCATTCTGATTTGGTATTCTAGGGATAGAGTCTCCAGATCCTTAGCACACAGAATCCTCTGACCTAGCTCTGGTGCCCCCTTCTTAAGTGATGTCCTCAAAACTCAGAGTTGTAGCAATGTGGGACTCATGTCTTCAGAGGATCACTGCCTTTTGTGTGGTAGTCATAGCAGGAAAGGGTTGGTAATTAGGAAGGAGGGGTGTGCTGACAGGATACAGATGCAGAGTGCAGATTGGAACCACCCCAAAATAGAAATGGTGCTTTTTCCTCACAAAGTTTTAAATTTCTGTCTTGTTGTACCTGAAACTCAACATCTTAGCTCTGAGATGAGAACTGCAGAGCCTGCTGAGGCTTTTGTGGGCAGGCTCAGTACCACAGACAGTCTGCAGGAGGTCAAGATCGGTATGTATTTAATGCATATTCAAACCAAACTACAAGAGCAGAGAGTTACTTGCCAGGGACTGGGAAGGAAGCAGAGGCCAGAGCAGTTGAACCTCATGCCTGTGAGCCTGTCACAGTGGTTCTGCCTGTTCTACAGAACCCGAGGATGTAGACAGGAGTTTAGTTAGCTAAAAGTTTGTTATATTAGTTATTTTATAGGGGCATATAATACTTAAATAGTTCTTGTGTGGGAGAAATGAAATTTAAATTGCCATACAAAAGACAGAGCAGCATTTTTTGTTTTTGTTGTTGTTTGTTTGTTTGTTTCTTTGTTCTTAGTTTGTTAGTCCACTCTTTCCCCAGGCATCTGTTAAATGACACTCTGGTGAATCCCACAAAGACCCTGTGGAATATGCTTGCTCTACAATCCCAGAGCAAAGTCAAATTCAAGCCACAGCTTTGCAGTGTCAGTGACAGGAGTTGCCTGGGAAGCTGGGCCTTTTGCTTTGCAGATCCATTGTGACAGAAAAGGATGTAAGGAGGAGGCAGGAGGCAATGGTCCAGGCTGACTCCACCTAGGACCAAATCCTCTGCATTTTGAGCTCTTAGTAAATTATGGGAAAAGAATATAATGGGTTTTCTACTTCAGACTTCAGGAAGGATGATGTGGGATTCCCCTCTGCATGCTGTGAATACCATTGGTGAATAAAGAAACTGTCTTGGCCTGTGGATAGGGTAGAACTTAGGTAAGCAGGGAAAGCTAAACTGAATGCTGGGAGAAAAAAAAGCAGAGTTAGGGAGAAGCCATGGGGCCCTGCCTGAGACAGATGGCAGAATTTTAGCCAGTAAGCTAGACATGTGGCAATACACAAATTAATAAAAATGGGTTAAATTAATATATAAGAGTTAGCCAATATAAAGGTAGAGCTAATGGGTCAAGCATTTAATTTAATTGATACAGTTTCTGTGTGATTATTTTGGTTCTGAGGTGCCAAGAGGTCAGACAAACCAAGCGGCCTCCCTACAGCAGAAGGAAGCAAAATTGTGTCTCTTGCATTTTGAAAATGTCAATGTTTCACTATACTTCACTGTTTTGTCTTCTCTTTTTCTTCTTTTCTGTCCCTCTACCATAATTTTTTTTTCATTTAGAAAAAGTTACTGGATTTTGGGAAAACAAGACTAATATTTTCCAAAATACAAAATTCATGACAAAATGTTAACTCTTATCACTTAAACCAAGTATTCTCCTAACTATAACATTGTTATTATTTTTATTACTACCTTTATCATCATCATCATTATTATTAACTATTAATACTGCTGCTTCTGCTTCTGCCTGCTGCTGACTGACTAATTCTTTGAGACAGTCTTTTACTATATTTCAAGCTTGCTCCCTTTGCCCTAGCAGCATTGACTTTTAAAACCAAATACTTACCCAAAGGGAACATACCTGTTGCGAATGTAGAGCTCCTATCCAAAGGGCAGATGTTGTGTAACTGGAGGGATTCTGCAACTTCACTCCTTTGAAACCATAGCTGGTTCTGTGATTGAAGCAGGTTTTCATTTTTTTTTGAGACAGGGTTTCTCTGTGGCTTTGGAGCCTGTCCTGGAAGTAGCTCTGTAGACCAGGCTGGTCTTGAACTCACAGAGATCCGCTTGCCTCTGCCTCCCAAGTGCTGGGATTAAAGGCATGCGCCACCACTGCCTGGCATTTTTATAATGTTTTATCTTTTCTTTTTCTTTTCTTTTATTTTTGTTTTTTCAATACAGGGCTTCTCTGTGAAGCCCTGGCTGTCTTGGAACTCACTCTTGTAGACCAAACTGGCTTCAAACTCAGAGATCCCGCTACCTCCCTGTGCCTACTGAGTGCTGGGATTAAAGGCCTGAGTCACCATCACCTGCCCTCCCACTTTGAAATAAAGCTAAAAACCAGAAGAGCAGTATTTAATTTCTTTGTTTTTTGAGAGATCATTTCTAATATTGATTCATAATAAAGACCCAAAAGTTATCTTCCAACTGTGCTGTGGGAGACATTGGAGTATAGGAGATGCATGCAAAGGTGGAAGAAAAAATTACCATTTATGTATCAAAATGAAACAGACAGTATCAGATTTTATACCACTGTAAATACAGAGGATGACCAGTAAATCTTGCTGTTGATAATGTATATGAAATGTTTGGTTAGAATCCTGCTGTAAAACCTGGGTGATTATATGCTTGCAGTCTCTTCTAGAAGACATATCAGGTATTGTTCTTTAACACAATCCCAAACTTTGCAGTTTGGTTCTTTTTTCTGTTTCTGTCCTCCTGTTTTTTATTGACATTTTACACTTCCCACACACATTTATTGTTCCATTATGGTGACTACATTAGAAACTCCCTCAGCTATTTTCAGGAACACTATACATTATTATGAACTCTATCCTGCTGTGCCTTTGATAACAGAGCTGATACCTCTTTATAGCTAATATTTCCTCCTTCCTCTCTACTCTCCCAATACTAGTAAGAGATATTTATACCTGAGTGTGTATTGTGACATTGTTCACAATAACCAGCACATGGAATCCACCTGCATCTTGCAGCGAATAAATGTGGAAATTTGTGATATATATAAAAGAGAGAATACGACAATGCCTTTTGTGATAGCATGGGTAGACCTGGTTGACATGTTGAGTAAAATTAGTTAGGCATGGAAAGCCTAACACTGCTTGACAGTTAGAGGGGATAGTTAGGAGTATGAACTGTCTATTCAGAGTTTGGAAGAAGTTTAAGTATAATGCTAAACTCAGAAATCATAAGTCTAGACACTTCAAGGTTGAAGGTGTTTAGAAATCTGATACTTTTTAAGAAGTAATCTTGGGGATAGGGGTGACAAGAGCAATAGAAAGCTGATGAAAATAAATTTCTCACATGCAGATAAGTGTTGGAGCTGGGTAGTGAGTGCATGAAAATTTAGCATTTTTTTTTTTATTTTTGTATAGGCTTACAATACCCAATAGCAAATGCCTTGTTTTTAAAGGCAAAAAAAAAAAAAAGGAAGAGAAGACAAGAAAATATGAGGAAGGACTTATAGATGAAC
Organism: Ondatra zibethicus; assembly: GCA_004026605.1. Taxonomy (NCBI): domain Eukaryota; kingdom Metazoa; phylum Chordata; class Mammalia; order Rodentia; family Cricetidae; genus Ondatra; species Ondatra zibethicus. The sequence continues at coordinate 11,909 of PVIU01006156.1, read as the reverse complement.
TGACCCTCAGGGGACCAGTGAAACAAATGGGTCTTTATTGGGGAGATTAAAGGACACTTTGAGTATCACCTTAGTAGAAGTAAAAAAAAAAGTAGAAATCATGATAATTGAGTATCTAAAGACATTTTGTCTAATATACACAATAAAAAATGCATTATATATAATGCTTACAATCCTTTAGTCTTAAGTATTGTCTTTCTTGTTAGTTTAAGGGTAAGTTCTCCTTTGACTTGGAGATGTATGAAAATGAGCAAATATAGCGACTAAAGTCAGTGAAAGCTTTTTTAAAAAAAGTACATTTTATACTCAGTAAAATCCATTCATTTGGGGAACATTTCTGAGTTTTTAAACTTATGCTCATGTCCCCATCACAGTGAAATATAGTCCTATAACTCCACCCACATTCCTGTGAAATATAGTCCTATAACTCCACCCACATTCCTGTGAAATATAGTCCTATAACTCCACCCACATTCACAGTGAAATATAGTCCTATAACTCCACCCACATTCACAGTGAAATATAGTCCTATAACTCCACCCACATTCCTGTGAGACCCATTGCAGATTCTCCCCAGACAGTCTCTTCCTCTGTTCCCAAACCATGGCCACTCTTGATCTGACACTTCCTTTACAGAAGCTGTTCACATAGATCCTGCAGTCTCGTTGTCATCTACATGTGACACTGCGTGTCAAGGACAAACAGTTGACCTTAGATTTATGTTCCAAGTACCATTGATCCACAAACAGCTCTGGATTCAGAATTTTGAAAGCAGCTGAATGGTTGCTTTTATTTTGCAGGAGGTTAAGAAAAGCCAACAGAAAAACTGATGGATTAGGTTTGCTTAAGCAGAAAGAATTTTGTGATAGGTGAAGAGATCAAAAACAACAACAACAACAACAACAAAAAAACCCAAAAAACTCAGCTCTATTGGTATAACAGGACTTTCTTGTCAGACTGTCTTTTGGGATTACTAGCTTCCCAATAATGACATTGGGACTCATTAGTATGTGAAAGCTTGCCCTTTAGTTTAGGTTTGCTCCACTAGCTCTTTTAATTAAATTGCCATGTTTCTATTAATCTTCATTCTGCCATGTGGTTTTTATCTCTTCTCCATTCTGCATGTCAAACTCCTTCCGTTTCTCACTGACTCTTGGCTTTCAGGCATTATGCTAGCCTGCCCTTTCATCTGGCAGGATGTACCCAGGTTGTACCCTGGCCATCCCAGGGTCCTAGTCTGTATGCAGGTGCAAAGGTCCTTTTGAGAGACGAGCTCTGGCCAGGTGTGGTGGTGCATGCCTTTAATCCCAGTCCTCAGGAGGCAGGTGGATCGCTGTGAGTTCGAGGCCAGCCTGGTCTACAAGAGCTAGTTCCAGGACAGGCTCCAAAGCTACAGAGAAACCCTGTTTCAGAAAAAGAGAGAGAGAGAGAGAGAGAGAGAGAGAGAGAGAGAGAAACTCTGCCCACTTTCTTCTCTCTCTTCCTTCCTTTTCTGCCTTTCTCGCTGAGGAGGCAGCTTTCTGCCTCCCCCTCTGTTTCTCTGTCTCTCCCATTCTCTCTTCCCTTCACATTCCCTGTAAATCAATAAACTCCACATTCAAACTCTTTCTGCATGGCGTGTTTGTCACCTGACACAGCTTGGAACCTCCTACCATGAGACACACTGCAAAGATCTCTCTAGCTCAGTCCTCACCCACCTTGGGACCCTCAGGGTCCCACGCATGCCATAACAGCAGCACTGGCATCTCCTCTCTTGCTCCCAGTGTTCCCCTCTCTCCCCAGGAATCCTGCCTATTTTATCCTGCCTGGCTATTTTCCATTCAGCGATTTATTAAACCAATCAAGTGCCTTAGGCAGGTGAGTCAAAACATAATCACATCTTCATGCAATGTAAACAAATATCCTGCAACAGTCTTGGACATCAGAAAATCTAGGAGACTCTCATCTCCAACTACACTGACAGTTGAGTATACCAAATAACTGAATTGAAAATCCTTCTGACTACATTTCTCTTAACTCATATTTTAACAGTATATATATATTAGTTTATATTTAATATGTTACATTACTGTATTGATTATATATTATATTTTATATAATTAATACATTAATTTTTTTAGTGTTTTTGTACAAAGTCTTGGTAGGTCTGGAGGCCATTCTTAATATGTAGCCTTGAACTCAAGAGAGATCCACCTGTCACAGCCTCCCCAGTTCTGGGATCAGAGTCATACACTGTCGTATCCATCACTGAAATATTTCAGTCTAGTATTTTAAAATTTTTCTGAGTTATTTACAGTTTTCCTTGGCATATGTTCCTAAATGATAAAAAAAACAATGCTAAATTTGTTTTTCTTGAGGATGATGATATTCCATTGCTACTTTTCTGGGGCACCTGCATTCTAAATCCAAACTCTTCAAGCCTGCAATTCCAGCTCTGGAGCAATCTGACACCCTCTTCTGACCTCTGCAGGCACCTGCACTCACAGACACAGACCCACAGACAGGCACAGCCTCATACATATAATTAAATCCAACACAAATAATCTTAGAAAAATTCCAACTCAGCTTCATAAACTGTCTAGCCTTGAAATTCTTCTTGACATCAAAGCTATGAACCTTGGTTTGGCCTGAGTCAATGGTCCCTGGAAATCTGAACAGTTCTCACCCTGTGTGTTGTGACTTCTCTGGGTAGAGGGAGTTGAACGTTCATGTCAGAGGAGTCACTTATCAGATATCCTGCATATCAATATTTACATTCTGATTCAAAACAATAACACACTATAGTAGCAATGAAATAAATTTATGGTTGGGATCACCACAACATGACAGTCTTAAAGGGGCACAGCCCTAAAAAGGTTGAGAACCAATGCTTGAGAGTCATATCTAGGACTAGAGAGGATGTCCGTGGGATGTGTCTTTCTGTCCCCACACCACTAATCAAACATTTCCATATTGGAACCTGTTGTATGAGACAGATGGAATGACTCATAATTGGCTCAAACATAAATGATCTATTATTCCCGGAGAGGTGAGAAGTGTGTTTACTGATTGTGGATACTGTGGCCTCCAGATCTCTCCATTCTGACTCTGACTCCTAGAGGTTCAGCCTCTGGATCCTTAGCATACAGAATCCTCTGAGCTGGCTCTGGTGCCTCATTCTTAAGTGATGTCCTCAAAACTCAGAACTGTAGCAACATGGGGCTCACCTCTTACAGTGCCTTTTATGTGGTAGTCAATCAAAGAAGGAAAGAGCTGGCATTGCAAATGAGGAGTGTGCTGTTTGCACAGTGAGGCAATTGCGCAGGGGGAGTGGAACCACCCATGAAACATTAAGGACACTCCTTCCCTCTCAGCGTTTTTAGTTTCTATCAGAGATGAATGCTGTAGAGCCTGCAGAGGTTTTTGTGGGCATGCTCAGGACCAGAGATAGCCTTCAGAAGGGCGAGATCGGTATGTATTTAATGTATATTCAAATGGAACAATTAGAGGAGAGAGGTGCTTGCCAGGGACAGAATGGAAGCAGAGGGCAAAAGAGCTGAACCTCAGGCCTGTGATCCTGTCACAGTAGGTCTCTGCAGAACCAGAGAATGCAGACAGGACTTTAGTTACCGAAGGGGTTGTTACATTAGTTATTCTATTGGCACATTAAATAATAGTTCTCGAACAAGAAAAATGAATGGTGAATTATCATATAAAACCTGGAGCCATGGTTTTATTTTGTTTGTTTGTTTGTTTTCCTTTGATGTTAGGGTGCTAGTCTTCTCCTTTCCCAGGGATCTGGTAAATTACTCTCTGGTGAATCACACCACATCCCTGTGGAACATGCTTGTTCTACAAGTCCCACAGCAAAGGCAAAATTCAAACAACAGCTTTGCAATGTGCACAGTGACAGGAGCTGCCTGGGAAGCTGGGGCTTTTGCTTTGCAGATCCACTGTAATGAAAAGAAAAAAGGATGTAAGGAGAAGGCAGGAGGCTGACCCCACCCAGGACCAAAACCTCTGCATTTTTAGCTCATAGTAAATTATGGAAAAGGAATATCATGGGACTTTAATTTCAGTCTTCAGGAAGGAAGCAAAACTTTGTTTCTTATATTTTCAAAATGTCTATGCTTCGTTATATTTCTTTTATCTTCTTTTCTTCTTTTTCCTCCACCTTAATTTTTTCATTTATGGAAAGAATATTGGATTTTGAGAAAATAAGATTGGTATTTACCAAATAAAAGGTTCATGACAAACATTAACGCTTGTCACTTAAGTCAAGTATTCTTCTAATTGAAATTTACTATTATTATTATTATCATTATTATTCTTAACAATTGATGGTGCTGCTACTATTTCTGCCTGCTGTTTGTGGATTCTTTGAGAAAATCTCATACTATATTCCAAGTGGGCTGATAACTCCTGCTCCATTTGCCCCAGCAGGGTTGACTTTTGAAACCAAATATTTTCCCAATGAGAACATAGCTGTTGTGAGTGTGGAGCTCCTGTCCAAAGAGTGGATGCTGTATAACTAGATGCATTCTGCAGCTTCACTCTTCTGAAACCGTAACTTGTTCTATGAGTGAAGCTGGGATTTTGTTTGTTTGTTTGTTTGTTTGTTTTTTACGTTTTCCAAGACAGGGTTTCTCTATGTAGCCCTGGCTGTCCAGGAACTCACTCTGTAGACCATTCTGGCCTCAAACTCAGAGGTACACATGCCTGCCTCTGCCTCCTGAGTTCTGGGATTAAAGGCTTGAGTCACCATCACATAGCATTATTTTTTTTTAAAAAAATATAAAGCTAAAAACGAGATCAGTCATGTTTTATTTCTTTGTTTTTTGAGAGATCATTTCTAATATCACTTCCTAATAAAGACCCAAAAGCTATGCTCCAACTGTGCTGTGGCAAGCATTAGATTTTAGAAGGAGATCTATGTATATACAGTATGAGAAAGGTGGAAGAAAATATCTACTACTTCTGTATCAAAGTGAAACACACAGTTTCAGATTTTATACCATTGTAAATACAGAGGATGATCAGTAATTTTTGCAGTGAATAACATATTAGAAATGTCTGGTATGAAATCCTGTTGGAACCCTCTGGAAGGAAAAATATTATTGGTTATGTATCAAAATGAAACAAGCAGTATCAGACATTATAACTGTTAGAATTCAAGCATTATGCCAGGCTGCCCTGTCCTATGGCTGGATGCACCCAGGCAGTGCCCTGGCCATCCCAGGGTCCTAGTCTGTACACAGCTGCAAAAGGTCCCTTTAAGAGACAAGCTCTGCCCACTCCCGATCTCTCTTTCCCACTTCTCTTTACCAGCCTCTTCTTCTCTTTTCTCTCTCTTTGTCTCTATTTCTTTCTTTCTCTTCCCTTCTCCTGTCTCTCTTCCCTTTCCCCATTCCATTCCCTTCACCCAATAAAACATTCCACTTAAGTTCTATCTGCCTGGCCATGTTTGCCCTCACTCTTCCTGTGAGGAAGTCCCTTTTGTGCCATATCATAACAATGGAACCTTGACAGTTGGCTGACTCTTCTGTCAGTTCCTCCCATGTGCCTGTTTGGGGACCAACAGAACCCTGTAATCGTCAATCTGGTTGTAATCTTCAGTCAATTTAGGATTGCTGGAATTCTATACCCAACACTGGCAAAATCGGCAGGAATGGTAGGCCCCTTCCCTCCTCCACCTCTTTACCATGTTTATGTTAATGAGGATTCATCTCATCTGTGGTTTCTCACATTCCAGCTTTGCTCAAAGACGTAGTACTGAGTGTTAGGAATATTTCTTAAAAGAGCCTCGCTGTCGACACAAATAATTCCAATCAGAGCAAATCAGACAAAATAAAAGACGCCATGTTTAATGCAATGCTCCTGGGTGGTACCGAGAAAGCATGGGGAAGAGAAGAGAGAAAGAAGGGGAGACCATGGGAAACCGGGAGACCACATGTTCATTCTCTCCGGGGCAGCCTAAGTAGCCTGTGAGAGTGGTCCTAACCCACCCTGGGGAGGGGTCACTGCTTGGCAGGCTTTGCCGGAGGTGGAGTCTGGACCAAGGCAACTCCCAGGGAAGGGGTCTTGAAATGGAGCTTCCTGCCCAGTATTCGAAAGATGGGTGCCCTGGCTGGGATGAGGCCCCCAGCTATAATATTCCAGACTCTTTGTATAAAAGGGTGTTAGGGAGCTGGGGTGATTCTTTTGACCAAACATTCCAGGCTTTTTGGATAAGGGGGTGCCAGCAAGCTGAGGTGAAGCCCTCAACCATTTTAGACTCCTTGGATAAAGGAGCACCAGGTCCAGTCTGGCTGCTTCCTGTGGGCATGTGGTGAAGTGGGAGAGGGGAGAGCTGAGAGTTGGTGGGCTTACCCTCAGCTTATTTTAATAAGTCAAAAAATACTAGCACATGTGGGTACTTTTATCCAAGATGGTGGTAGGGTCAAAATGGGGATTACCCACGTGTTTGTATTTTTCCAGAGCTGTTTTAATTTGGAGTTATAAGCTTTACAGATATTAAAACATGCACACATACACACATAAAAGACATAAAGCAAGTATACTATGAAAACGCACCCACATACTCACACAGAAATACTGTGGTCACATCATTCTAACAGACAGACAAAACAGTTTTAGGAACCTGTGTCAGATGACCAACTTAAAAATCCTTGTGTAGGCAGGTGTCAGAAGCCAGGGAAGCATAGAGGTGGTCCCGTTAAGGACCGGATTAGCAGATGCTGCAATGGTGAACAAGAGCAAAAGGACTGAAGAACTATATGGTTTTAGAGTGGAAGGACAGGGGAAACAGATCCTTTTAGAGAATCCCAGAGTGAGACCAATGGCAAACAGCTAGAGAAGCAGGGAGGGGGAGGGGGAAAGGAGTGGGAGCGGGAGCAGGCATCTAGAAACCATGGACTTTTGTAGCCTTGTTTGTTTTTACATTAGGTGTTAGATCGTCCCAATTTAAAAGGATTTTTGGAAAAGGCATCCCAGGGGCAGTTGAGAATTTTGCTTTGAATCCCAAGAACCCATTGAGAGAGTCACAAACAGGAGTTCATGAGAAATGAGTGGCAGATGTTTCCCTAAAACCTTCCCTCAATGACCATGGAGTTTGCAAGGGCAGCTGTCTAGGTAGTCAATCAAGTAAGTCTCTTTCAATAACTCATGTAATTTATCCTTTTCAAGATCTCTGATGAAGTTTGAAGACTGGTAGCTTTGTCAACTGCCTTCTCTGTTCTCTGTGTAAAATGCAGGTTACAGGCTTCACTCAATTAGAGCTAATACCAAGTCTAGACAAAATTTACCTTGTTACCACCATCATAGCTCTGAGGTCAGGAGTTTAAATTATGTTTTGTAGTTGTGTAACTACAGACTTAAAAGGTACTTTTCATGGTCCAAAAAAACCATGTGTCACTGTCATTTCTACAAAACAAATTTCAATACAGATTATGAACAGTGGAAATGCTAATGTGTCTAAAACTTACGTTTTCACAAACCCAAATAATTCTTGTAAGTTCCAGGGAGCCGACTTGGAGGATTCACCTTGAACAGGTCAAATGCACCACTCCCTCAATTATCAGGCCCTAGAAGCCCAAGCCTCCCCATCTTTTCCTGGTCCTGATACCCTCCCCCTCAATCACAGGGTCCTAAAGAAACAGAAATTTTTCCTAAACTTAACCTGTTTTCTGCTCTGCCAGTGTCTTGCTAGAGACACCGGACAGTTCCACAAAGCCTGGACAGCAGTGAGACAACCAGCTACTCCCGGATGTTACCAGCACCCCAGTTTTCTCAGGTTGCCAAAATTTCGATGCCCACAAATCAGCAGGAAGATGTCTTGAGAGCCCAGGTCCCCAGCCCTGTCCCTCCTGCTATCTCATTTAATTTTCCCACCTTTTTTTCTGTATTTTTTCCTTTTTTATATAATTATAAAAATAAAATATACAGATCCAAGTTCCTACTTCCTCCCCTCCTCCCATTTTCCCTCCACATACCCTCCAACCCCACCCCCATCCAATCCTCAGAGAGGGTAAGGCACATTGCTTAGGGGAAGGTCCAAGGTCCATTCTAATATATATAGGCTGAACAAGGTATCACCCAAAGAGAATAGCTTCCCAAAAAGCCAGTACATGCAGTAGGGATAAATCCTGGTGCCACTGCCAGTGGCCCCCCAGTCTGCCCCAGCCATGCAACTGTCAACCACATTCAGAGGGACTAGTTTGGTCCTTTTCTTGTTCCTTCCCAGTCCGGCTAGAGTTGGTGAGCTCCCATTAGCTTAGGTAGACTGTTTCAGTGGGTAAACCCATCATGGTCTTGACCTCTTTCTCATATTCTCATTCCTTCCACTCTTCAACTAAATTTTGTGAGCTCAGTCCAGTGCTCTGATGTGGATCTCTGCCTCTGTTTCCATCAGTTGCTGGATGAAGGTTCTATGGTGATATTTAACATATTCATCAGTCTGACTACAAAGCAAGTCAAGATCAGACCCCTTTACCTCTATTGTTTTGGACCTTAGCTGGGGTCATCCTTATGGATTCCTGGGAATTCTCTACAGCCAGGTTTCTTGCTAGCCCTATAAAGGCCCCCTCAATCAATATATCTCTTTCCTTGCTCTCATCTCTGTCCTTCCTTCTTCTCAACTATCCCATTCTCTCAAGTTCTCCTCACCCTTCCCCTTCTCTCCTCCTCTTTCCCTTCCACCCTCCCTTCTCCTCCCCCCCACCATGCTCCCAATTTTGTCAGGCGATCTTATCTGTTTCCACTTTCCAGGTGGGTCTATATATGTTTTTCTTAGGGTTCACCTTATTGCTTAGCTTCCCTAGGATCATGAACTATGGGGTCAATATCCTTTGTTTATAGCTAGTATCCACTTATGTGTGAGTACATACCATATTCATCTTTTTGGGTCTAGGTTACCTCACTCAGGATAGTGTTTTATAATTCCATCCATTTAGGTGCAAAATTCAAGATGTCATATTTTTACCACTGAGTAGTACTCTAATGTGTAAATGTGCCACATTTTCTTTATCCATTCTTCAGTTGAGGGGCATCTAGGTTATTTCGAGGCTCTAACTATTACAGATAATGGTGCTATGAACATAGTTGAACAAATGCCTTTGTAGTATGATTGAGCATCTTTGGAAATTATAGGATTCAGGCATTATGCAGGCCGGCCCTGTCATCTGCCAGGATTCACACACACTGTTCTCTGGCCAGCCCAAGGTGCTAGTTTGTAGGTATGTGCAAAAGGTCCCCCCCCCAAAAAAAAACGCGGCTGGGCAGTGGTGGTGCAGCATGCCTTTAATCTCAGCACTCGGGAGGCAGAGGCAGGCGGATCTCTGTGAGTTCGAGGCCAGCCTGGTCTACAGAGCTACTTCCAGGACAGGCTCCAAAGCCACAGAGAAACCCTGTCTCGAACCCCCCTCCCAAAACAAACAAACAAACAAAAAACTGCTCTGCCTACTCTGGATCTCTCTTTCCTGCTGTTCCTCTGAAGAGACAGGCAGGACTTTTCCTGCCTCTTCTCTTTTCTCTCTGTCTCTGTTTCTTTCTCCTCTTCCCCTGCCTCCCTTCCTTTTCCCCACTCCCTTCGAAACCCCAATAAAAATTTTCACCTTGGTTCTATCTGCCTGTCCATGTTTGTCATTCACCCATCATGGGCTCACCCACCAGGGTCCTCCTTCTACCTTATCTGAGCAATAATTGTATAAATACAGAGGATTATCAGTAAATCTTGCAGTCGATTGTTGTAAAATAGCAGGACCTTGACAGGCCAAGGGATTAGGCAAGAGACAAATATGCCATGCAGGCAGAGCTGTAGAATGGAGATTATTGAGAGAAGGATAAAGAGGAGGGAAGAGACAAAGGGACAGAGAGAGAAAGAGAGACAGAGAGACAGAGAGAGAGAGAGAGAGGCAGACACCTGCTTGCCTCTTTAGAAGAAAGGTGGATAAGTGGGAATGGTCAGAGCTTGTCTCTTAAAGGGACCTTATGCACCTACATAAAGACTAGGTAGTGACATAGCAGCCATAGGACTCTGGACTGGCTAGCGCACTGCATGAGTGCATCCTGCCAGATGCCAGAGTCCAGTATACTGCCTGAATCCTAATATTTCCATATTTTTCTTATTATAAAAAGGTGAGAAAATTAAAGGGCATAGCAACTGGGGCAGGGATGGGGTGCCAGGTTCTTAAGACTGCTTTCTGCTGATTTGTGGGTATTGAAATCTTGGACCTGAGAAAGCTGGGGTCTTGCCATGTCCAGCGGTCTCTGGTTATTTTGCTGCTGTCCAAGATCTGTGGAACTGTCTGGCATCTCTTGTACCTAGCAAAGTGCTGGCAGAGAAGAGGACAAGGCTAAGTTTAGGGAAAATGTTTTCTTAGGTCCTGGTAATTGAGGGAGGATGGGTGTCAAGACCAGGGAAATGTGGTGGCTTTGGTTGTCAATTGACAGAACTTTTCAGGAATGCATCTGATCTGTTGAAAGCGAATCCATGTACACCTTCTGAAACTTACAAGAATTCTTTGAGTTTGTGAATGCTTAAGTTTTAGGCATTAACATTTTTACAGTTTATAGCCTGTATTGAGATTTACATTGTTTAAATGGCAGTATGTTCAGGCCAGGAATGACTATGAGAAATGTTTTTGTCATAGGACTATAGTTAGGAAATCACCAAATGGGAATTTGAAATTGTGTGCTTGTGGCTACAATGATAGTGGTATAGTGTGGTATTTGCTACTCTGTCAGAGTTGGATTAGTAGCTTATTAGAACTTTATTGACTAATGTTAAGATTATATACACATGAATAACTTGCTTTAGCAAACCTTAAAGCACATTCTTAGAACTTAAACATTTTTAGACCCTTACATCTTAAGCTTTACATCTTAAAACACCTTTTATTTAAACAAAGGAATGGTAAGAAATTATTCTGAAATCTGTTTTGTCAATTTATTTCTTTTCTGAGTGTGGTCATCAGTTAAATTGTGTCTACACTTAGTATTGGCTCTGGTAGAGTGAATCCTGTGACCTAAATTTTACACAGATAACTGAGAAGGCCATTGATAAAGCTAAAAGTCATCAAACTGCATCAGAGATCTTGAGAAGGATAAATTTTACCTGAACTAATGCCTAAAAAATGACAGACTTATTCATTGGATGCCTGAACAACCACTCCCCAGGGTTGTCCATGGTCGTCTAGGGCAGGTCTATGTCAACATCAACCTTCCAGCTGGCAGAGCTAAGCCTGCAAGGCCCCAGAAGATCCCACAGGCTTCTCTGGAGTAAGGACACATGGGAAGACTTTACCTTTGTCTTACGCAGCTTGAGGCAATTGGTTCCCTAGTGTCCTGTTGTCCATGGTCTGAAGAGTGTCTTTGCACCAGTTGAGGTGAAAGGCAGTTTTTTCTCAGTGGTTATCACTGTGTCTTATGAAACAAGTTCCAGGTGGAAGTTCTGTTCCCATCTATCTTCTTTGGAGGAAATGGGGTTGTGACAGGAGCTAACCTGTGTCTCTGTTATGAAAAGTCTTTGTAATAATTAAACATTTTAATGACATATTTTCCAGATCTCTGAGTATTTGAGGAGTTTTGTGTATTGGGTTTTTGTATATTGGGTATATCTGAGTTATGACTACAGTATAGGATCTGCCTGGAGAGCTGGATCAGAGCTGAGAGGTTGTGGAAGGATGATTTACACAGAATCCTCCAGCTTGACTGTAACTGGATTTTAACTTAGCAGGTCAGATTCAGGCTTGCTAGGGACAAAGAAGTAAAGGAAAATTTTCTTTTGCAATAGACATTTAATAGTAAAAAATGACAATATGAACAGAGCTCATTGAGACTATTTACAGCATCTTTTAAACTTTAAGTACAAGTACATATACACACAGTTGAATTTGCATTGCATACACACATACACACACACACACACATAT